>APFE030017154.1:56806-98625 GCA_000404065.3 Pinus taeda
AATCTACATTTATATATTCATATATTGATTGGAAGGCTTCTCACAATGGTCACTTCTTTCAATTAGATCCCCTTCAAGTCTTTGGGATACCTAATACTTTCTTATATAATATAGTTGGGGCTTGCTACTTATTGGCGTGTTGGGGTAAACAAACTTGATGTGTATTTTCTTTATCTCACAGTTGAAGTCTATGGAATAAGAAAGAAATTTGATAACTTGAAAAAAGTGGTAGCTTGACAAAAGTTGTAGGGAAAATATTAATCTCTCCTACCTTGACAGAAATCGTGGTCAATATCAACACCTACAAGAACTTTGTTGTGGAATATTATCAAAACTAATAGAAGGATATGAAAGAGTTGTAAGAACCTTGACAAATCACAGCCACTTGAAACTTGAACATTGTTTGTTAGGAAGAGAGTGAAATATGTTTCTCTTTTCCAAACTGGCTAAGTAGTATATTACAGTTTAATGAATATGTTTCTATTATCATATATGTTTTCATACTTTAAACAAACGTCTCTTTTCCACCAAGAAGTTCACAATGTTATTTTTATGTATTTCAGTAAAAAGATTTGCCAGATTCCTTTACAAGGATTTATAATTCCAGTGAAGTACAAGTAATCTGGTGGTGAGAAACTTCGACAAAAAAAAATTATATTATACTATTTATTAATTTGATAAAATCGCCTCCCATTTTCCTATGTATCAGGATTAGCCCATTTATTATAACATAATTATTCTAAATTCCCCTGGTCGTATTTTCTTGTAGTCTTGTACGGACCATGAGAATCATTTGCATCTTCCCAATGTTAATGTCGAAAGTTGACATTAACATATTTTGATTGGCAGGTGTTTGCTTGAAGTATTGGGCATAAGTATCAGCCTTCAATTCCTCAACTTAATTTCCTTGTACCTCTCTTTAATATCCTTCTCTTTATCCACGGGCCTAGTGGATGAAGAGACTTCAATGCCGAGTTGTTTCTCAATAGGTTGAGTGTTTGAAGCAGAAGGCTATTGAGTTTCACCTGAAGCTGTTGGGCCTTTGCTCCTTCCCACCATCGTCTCAGTGTCAGTGATTTCCACTATTCCAATGGTGTCTTCTTGTTCAGTTACAAGATTAAGCTTGGGCCTCTTCCTGTAGCTGATCTCAAATTGGTCATCTGTGGTTTCCATGGTTGAACTAGAACCTTCTTCCCTGGTTCTCTTTGCATTTCTTTCTTCATTAGTTGGAGTCTGCAAAATGGGAGGAATATTAATCCGTTCTCCTAGTGCTGGAACCTACAGAAAGGAACTAGTATCAATCTGCTTTTCCACATCTATTAATGTATTCTCCACTTCTACTACAATATTGTCCATATCTATCAAAGTGTTTTCCAACCATTCTGACTGGTTGGCAAGTCTCTCAATGTCTGGCGTGGGATGATGTATGAAAGGACCCAATTTGACTTTGAGCCTTAGTTTATTTATGACTCCATGAGGGTCATATTTCCACATAAAACTATTCTTGAAATTCATCTGCTGTAGAATCTTATCAGCCTCTGGTCTAGCTTCCCTATTAATACAAATAAAGGGGCCCAATTGGTTTTTGATTTTAAACTGGGTCTTCTTCCTAACTAATACGAAATTGACTTCATCAGAGTTTATAATTTGCCTAAAGTACTCTAATGCAAATATCCTCATGGGGAGGTATTTGGGAAGTTTGTAGGGAGCTAGTTGGCATACATATATCCTGATCTCTGTGTGGTCCTGGTATAAATACCAATCTCCCACTTTACTGTTCTTTGCCAACTATAAAACTCTTTTAATCTCTCGATTGACCCTGGGCTAGCGCTACTGGTTAGCATGTTTATAACAAGATGAACAAATGAATCAATGAAGTCTTTGTATGTAAATACAGTGGAATACTTTTGGATCAGTGGTGTCCAATAGATGACTGATCTTAGATTGACTTTGGTGTCTAACTTCTGAATGTTGACAGGAAATTTGTCTAACTGATAATATAGGAACATGTGAAACAAAACTAAAGAGTATTTGAAGATTCTCTCATTTGGTAGTCTGATAAACTGCTCATGGATTTTGTCTACTATAAACATAGCATAGTTGTAAATGGTAGCAGGAGGCTTGCCTGGGCAAAAGATAGAAAGGAAAGCAAGGGCAACCTCATCCACATGTTCATCTGTGGTGTACCCTAGAATGCAGGAGAGCATGGTTATAATTTGTCTACCTCTCTCAGAAAAAATGGTGGTAGCATATGGAGGACTATCTATTTGAGTATGAGACTCCTCTATGATGAAGGTTTGAAAAATCTGAGCCTTCTTGTGAAGGTATAGGTTTATGTAGAGTTCTAGTAAGCCTTCAATGGAAAGTGGGGTCTGATTTGGGCTTGGCTAGATTTGCATCATTTGATTAATGGATTCTGCAGTGATGGTGAATAAAGCTTGCTAGTCAGGGGTGACTATGGCTCTTTGACTAGGAATGTAGCAAGCTTGGCAAAAGTGGATGATTTCTGGGAATGGATGTACTTCTGGGAACAAGTACTTGGGAAAACTAGACTCCCATAGGTGAATGTCATCGTTCTAGTTCAAAAACTTGTCTTTACTCTAGTAGTGGAGTTTTAGTAGGTAGGCAGGGGAAGCAGTGTCCTTGATTTGAAATTTTCTATCGGCTAATGCAAGGTGGTCAATATCTAGGTGAGGAGTTTGGAGGGGTCTTACATCTAGAGAAGTTTGGGAAGCCATAATTGGTTTTAATGAATTGAATTATGCTTTCACTGGTTTTAGTAGTGAGGTTTAGAACTCTGGAACAGTGGGGAGGGTAATAACAGTGTTTAAAAAAGGGGTTTGGGTGTACAATAGGTTTCTCTTCAATTCAGGAAGGTTTTTAATTAATTTAATAAATTAACCTTTGAGAATTATTGTTTACAATTCAAATTTACATGTTCATTTTGGTTCTTTCAAGAATACCTGGAATTTAACAGTTTGGTGTGGAGATGGGTTTCCGTGGTAGCTGCAGAAGTAACTGAGGCTTCAACTATCAATTGGATGCTTCAATTGGATATCCACAACCTCTTTGGGTGGCAAAAGGTGGCTGAATTTGTCTCTCAGAGGTTCAGGGTGTCACAATTGGCTAAGTAGAAGTTTACAGAAAAGACAAGCAAAAATAATAAAATGGGGCATTTTCGGCCTTTTAACCGATAACGATTACATTTTGGCGTGAGTATTATTGAATGAACAATGGGCAGTTTTGCCTTTAGGTGGGGAGGTGGTTTTGTGCGACATCGCACTGCTTTTGGATGGTGGGCGACATTTTTCACAAGGACATGATATAACCTGGTATCGCCACATACCAGAACAGTGCCCAGCCAAAATTGTGAATCTCGCGTGCTCTCAGGCTGTTAACGGTCGGACGATGAATCTGTGCGATATGGTTGTGTGTTGTTGGATCTGGGGGTGGGAGATTGGAGGGATATCGTGAAGTTGAGTTGCACGGATGGAGTTGGGCAAGTGGTTGGTGGGGCCCAAGGTTTAATTACAAAGAATTGTAATTAATTAATAAATAATGTCAAGATTTAATATAAGCAGCGGGCTAATAAAGGTGGGACCATGGGTTATGTAGCGGGGGATTTTTAACTACACCAATGGTTGGTGGGTTAAAAAAGGGTATCGGGGAAATATAAAGTGGGGGACGTTAATTACATAATCTAGGGGCATAATAAATAAAAACTTAGGATAAAGGGTTTTTGTGGTTTTTTAAGGGGAAAAGGAAATTAATAATGGGGGAAAGTAATATTTGTAATGGGGAATGGGTTTCACACTAGGGAAAGGGGTTTTGGGAAGGGGGGATGATTTTTGAAGGGTAATTTCTAGGGGAACGTGTGAAACCAAGGGGTAAAGGTCAAAATGAGGGGGAAGGGTATTTATAAGTAATGAAGGGATGATGGGGGAAACTAGCAAATAAGTATGTGCGGGTGTAGTGAAATGAGGGGAAATTTAGTAAACAAGATTTGGTGAATATCCTTTTTCTTTCACCATTCCTTCTGCACATGAAACATAGGATTAAGAATGATGAATATGCTTTTGACTTAGCAACCTTCTGCACTTTGCAAAAATTCTCCTACCTACCCTTTATTTACCCTAACATTTTTTCTTGATTTCAATGGGTGCATTTGAGCTTGCTGACCCTTTATTTCCTTTTCTTTTGATAAGCAAACTATTTAATTCTAACCTGATAACTTCCAATGGCTCAGATTAAATTGACGAGCTCATTATTATTCTCTACCTAATTACTGATCTACCAAGATTAAACAGTTTGGCTAGATCTTTATTCTCTATCTATCAACATGAAATTTAAAGCATGAATGAGTCAAGATTAAACTATTTGACCACCATGGATTGTGGTATTTTGGACAAGCTACACACAATCTTATTTTTCAAAGTAAAGTAAAAAGGTAGTGGCATTTGGATTTGCACATTTTCATTATCTATTTTTATTTCCATTCGGGGTTCATATTTTTTACTTTTTAAATCTTTTTTCTTTCTTTTTTTCCTTTGAATCTTCTTTTAGGACATACCCTCTTTACATTTTTTAATTTTGTTGAGATTTTCTGTTCATTAAATTTGGCAAAAATCTCATGTATGTGAAAACAATAGGATTTTTTGCTAAATTAGCTCCATTTATTCTTGAGGAGGAGTTATTGCATCCTATATTTGTTGTGAGAGAATTTATGATTTAGTTTTCTACTCCCAGCTATAAAAATGTAAGCCCGTAGAGGATATTTTAGTAGAGCTGAGAGTGTGTGAGGAACTAAATTGTTGTAATCTCCTGTTGACTAATAAGATTGTTGATGCTTCTGTTTGGTGGATGTAGCCCAGATTGGTTGGGTGAACCACGTTAAAATCTTTGTGTTATTTTTTTTATGATTTTGTGTGTGCTGTGTATGCTTATTTAATTTCCGATGTGCGTTGTTTGCTCCAACAATTGGTATCAAAGCAATGTTGTGGAGTTGGTATGTGTGACAGAGATGGCAGATAGGGTTGGCGTGGTTTTGTTGCAAACAGTCACGCCATTTTTGAGCCGAACGAAGGGTTGGCGCAGTTCATTAAGGAACAGTCGCGCCAATTGGCGTGGTTTTGAGCGTTATAATCACACCAGCATGCCAGAAATCGCTATTGGCATGGAAATGCAAGGATTAAGCGCGCCAATTTTGTGAATCGCGTCGATTTTGTTTGCGGCACGGATCTTCCACCGTCGAGGAGCGCCAAGCCTCTTTCTCTTTGAAAAAACTGCAATTTTTTTTTGAAATTGTAATAAGCCATGACATGATACGGCAGAGGCATTGTATTATAAGGTAAAGGCATTATAGTATAAGGAAAAGGCATTTTTAAATAAAAACTTCATTTATTAAAAAGTTGGAATTGGAGATTTTGTGTGTTACAACATGGCAAAAACTCAAAGTGCTCGTTTTGAGATCGAGAAGTTTAATGGCAAAAACAACTTCGAGATCTGGAAAGTGAAGATGTATGATCTACTCGTGCAATAAGGCGTGGCGAGGCTTTGTTGGGAAAATCCAAACAACCTTACACCATGACAGATGATGAATGGAGCGACTTGGATGAAAGAGCACTGAGCAGTATTCGACTGTGTTTGGCGGATGATTTTTTGTTTAACATCGTGTCAAAGAAAACTGCCACTAGTTTGTGGACAAAGCTTGAGAAGCTGGACATGAAAAAATCCTTAACCAATAGGATTCTTCTGAAGCGACAGTTGTACAGTTTGTGCATGAAGGGAGGTACATCTATTAATGATCATTTGAATACCTTTAATACTCGCTTGGTGTAGTTAGAAAGTATAGAAGTAAAATTTGAATTAGAAGATAAAGCTATAACTTTATTATGCTCGTTGCCCGAGTCATGGGATCATTTTGTTACTTCTATAAGTCTTAGTTCATCAAAAACCCTTGAATTTGATGATGTTGTTGGAGCTTTGTTGTCCGAAGAGACAAGGAAGAGGTCAAATTTAGAAACCTCTACATCAGAAGCAATGATGATCAGAGGTCGTTCTAAATAAAGACGCTTCAGTAAACACAATGACTCGTGTTCAAAATCGAAAGGGAAGAAGAGTAAGGTAAAGTGCTGGTTTTGTGGCAAATCGAGACATTTGAAGAAGGACTGTTGGAAGAGACAACAAACATCCAAAGAAGACTCTTCAACAAAGAAGAAAGAAGCAAACACGACAGATATATGTTTGGCATCCATTTCATGTATGAGTGATGAAGTGTTATCAGTTAATTTGTCTAATCATGATCAACATTGGCTGTTAGATTCTGGTGCATCAAATCACATGTGCATTCATAGAGAATGGTTTAGAACTTATAAATCAATCAATGATGGAGTAGTTTACATGGGAAATGATGTCACATGTAACATTGTGGGAATTGGAAGCATCCAGCTTAAAATGTTTGATGGGACAAATAAAATTCTAACTGATGTAAGACATGTACCTGAACTAAGAAAAAACTTCATTTCACTAGGAGTACTAGACACTAATGGATATAAAACTTTTATTCAAGGTGCAGTAATGAAAGTTTATAAAGGAAATTTACTAGTAATGAAAGAAAATAAGGTTGGAAATCTTTTTCAGTTAGAAGGAAGAACATAGTCAGATCATGTTTCTATAGTATCTAAAAATGACAGTAATTCTATTCGTTTATGGCATCAAAGGTTGGGCCATATGAGTGAAAGAGGTTTAAAGATTTTATCTGATCATAGGTTACTTCCTAATTTAAAGTATGTTAAGGTTAGATTTCTGCAAACATTGTCTATTTGGGAAACAAAGCAAGCAAAAGTTTAAAACTGGAAAACATACTAGTAAGGGAATCCTTGATTATATCCATTCTGATGTTTGGGGTCCATCTCCTACAACCTCATATGGAGGATCATCATATTTTGTACTTTTTATTGATGATTTCTCTAGAAAAGTGTGGGTCTACATGTTTAAGAAGCAAGTCTGAGTTTTCAGTTTTCAACAGTTTAGAGCATTAGTTGAAAACATCACTAGAAGAACAATTAAATTTTTTAAGAACTGACAATGGTGGTGAGTTTACTTCAAAGGAATTTGATAATTATTGCAAGGATGCTGGGATTGAAAGACATAAAACCACTGTATATACTCCTGAGCAAAATGGAGTTGTTGAATGCATGAACATGACTCTTTTAGAGAGAGCAAGAAGTATGCTTAGTAACGCCAATTTGTAGAAGGAATTGTGGACAGAAGTGGTGTCTACAACTTGCTATTTGATAAATCGATCACCATCAACTACAATAGGATGCAAAATTCCTCAAGAGTTATGGAAAGGTCATCCTTGTGATTATTCTACACTAAAAGTTTTTGGTTGTGATGCATATGCTCTAGTTCCAAAACATCAACATTCTAAATTAGATCCTAAATCAAAAAGATATATCTTTATTGGATATGGTGGTGGGACTAAGGGATACAGATTGTGGGATCCTACTACTCACAAGATCATCATTAACAGAGATCTTAAATTTAATGAATCTTCACTTGAAAATCCAGATGTATATGATAAATTGAAACAGGATAATGTATCTAAGCTTCAACACATTCAGTTTGAAACCAGTTCAAATAATGATGATAGTCAAGATGAACAAGTTTCAGATGCAAGTCATGAACAAGCTTAAGATGCAGATCATGAACATGTTTCAGATGCAGATCATGAAGAAGTTCCTAAAGATAATAATCAACAAATTTTGGAAGTACCAGTAACATCTTTAAGGAGGTCCACAAGAATCAAACGTCCTCCTAAAAAGTATGATGATTATGTTACTTCAATTGCTTTAACCGCTAATGATGATGAAACTTTATGCTATCAGGAAGCTGTAGAAGGTTCTAAAAGTGAAAAGTGGAAAGAAGCTATGAAGGACGAGATGATGGCATTAGTCAAGAATGGCACATGGGATCTGGTAGAAATTCCTAAAGACAGAAAAACTGTGGGATGTAAATGGGTTTACAAATTGAAAAGGGGTGTTGATGATACAGAGGACAGGTACAAAGCAAGGCTGGTCGCAAAAGGTTTTTCTCAGAAAGCAGACATTGATTTTCATGAGATATTTTCACCAGTTGTAAAAATTGTTTCAATTCGAATTATATTAGCATTAGTTGCTTTACTTGATTTAGAATTACAACAACTAGATGTCAAAACTGCATTTTTACATGGAGATTTAGATGAGGAGATTTACATGGAACAACTGGAAGGGTTTGTTCAAAATCGCAACAAGAAATTTGTCTGCAGGCTCAAGAAATCATTGTATGGTCTGAAGCAGTCGCCTCGACAATGGTACAAGAAATTTGATTCTTTCATGATGAGTCAAAATTATATAAGAAGTGAATATGATCATTGTGTTTACTTTAAGCAATTGAGTAATGGCATGTTCATTATCTTAGTGTTGTATGTTGACGATATGCTTTTAGCAAGCAAAAGCATAGAAGAAATCAATAGGTTGAAGGCTCAGATGGCAAGGACATTTGATATGAAAGATCTAGGAGCAGTAAGACAGATTTTGGGCATGGAGATTTTCAGAGATAGGAGCAATGGTAAGCTATGGCTATCACAACAAAAGTATATTGAGAAAATACTTTTGAGGTTTGGCATGAATAACGTGAAGCCTGTGTCAGTCCCTCTCGCTTCCCATTTCAAGCTTTCTTCGAGTTTATGTCCTAATTCAGATGAAGAAAAGGAATTTATGTCTCGAATTCCATATGCCAATGTAGTAGGATGTTTAATGTATGCGATGGTTTGTACTCGACCAAATATTTCACATGCAGTTGGGGTTGTCAGCAGGTATATGGCAAATCCAGGTAAAGAACACTGGTTAGCAGTGAAATGGGTGCTTCGATATTTGAGAGGCACAAGTAGTTATTGTATTACTTAAAATAAGAGTAGTGAATTTGTTTGCGGATATGTTGATTCTGATTTTGCAGGTGATTTGGATAAGAGAAGGTCAACATCAGGATATGTCTTTACTCTTGCAGGTGGAGCTATCAGCTGGATGTCAAAGCTACAGAACATTGTTGCTTTATCCACTACTGAAGCAGAATAAATTGCTGCTTCTCATGCTTGCAAAGAAGTGATTTGGTTGAAAGGTTTGTTTGGTGAATTTGGTAGGTTGCAGGACACCATCAAGTTATTTTGTGACAGTCAAAGTGCAATACATTTGGCTAAGAATCCGGCCTATCATAGTAAATCAAAGCATATACCGATCAAGTACCATTTTGTAAGACAGGTTATCACTGAAAGGGGAGTCTCTCTTGAAAAGGTGCATACAAAGGAGAATTGTGCAGACATGTTCACGAAACCAGTTTTGTTAGAGAAGCTACGCTGGTGTTTGGCTTCTCTTGGCTTGCAGAAAAGATAAAATAATAATAACAGGGCATGAGGCTAATTGTTGTCAAGGTGGAGATTGTTGAGATTTTCTGTTTGAAGTGAAATAAGCAGAAACCTCTGTAGGTGACAACAATAGAAATTCAGTTCCTAGATTAGCTCCAGGTTGTTGGGAGGTGATTAATGACTCTTATATTTGATGTGAGGGAGTTAATGAGGCTATTAGATTCTCTATGCTATATAACAGACAATCATTCGGATGTTGAAGGAGTGTGTGAGAGTTTTGTGAGGATTTCTTGATGTAATCTCCTGTTTTGATTAATAAATTGCTGATGCCTATGTTGTATGGACGTAACCCAGATTGGTTGGGTGAACCACGTTAAAAGCTGTGTCTTATGTGGTTGATTCTTTCTACTGTGTAAATTGTTGTTTAATTTAGCTTTGCATCTCTCCAACATCACCCATAACAGTTAGATTTAGAAACATATGAATCCATCCTAGCCTATTGTCAATTTTTGTACTAGCTTTTACTGAATCCCGCATGGAGTAATATTGTGATGATGATACTACTGAGATTTTCTTGGCTTTGTTAGTTGTCATATCTTTTCGATTTTGTTTTAATGTGCTCTAACCATTGTTGTTGTTGCTTTGCCTTTGTTTTCCTGAGAAGAAGCAGCAACAAAAGCGACCAGCACATAGCTATTAGACAATGCTTCATACGGGTCACCACGTTTGACCATATTTCTGTGGGCTGTCACAATCAACTTCAACTTTTATCCATGCTCACATTGGTTTCAGTAAATAAAAAAGAATGGTTCTGGTTCATTGAAATCTTATGGACCTAACTGTAACTTGATTTAACTTACGTTATGCTGATAGATGCCGATCGATTTTTTGGAATTGATAATAACAGTGAAATAATAAGGATATATGTACACCCACCATGGAGCTTAATCCCTGCGCTCTACTAACTGAACTACAAATATGCGTAAGCCAAACAACAAACCACCTTTTTTATATGCATATAATTATTATTTATGAAATATACATATCTTTTTTTACTTCACACATGCAACGCCACTGAGAAAGGAAATCCGCCACTGAGAAAGGAAATCTCATAGGGTCGTTTTTGCTAAATTTACTATCTCGAAGATGTCAATTGAGTTCGCTGCTGCCCAAGACTTTTCCTCTACTCTTTGAGGTAAATTTCATCGCTTGTTCAAATTAATTTTGTGAAGACTATATTTTCTGTCAATTTCGGTCAAACTAAAGCTACAGTATTGGACTTAGGTGAGTAAATTTCATGAATTGATTTTTGCATTTAGGAAGCATTGCATTTTGAAAGGAATAATAGAGAATAAAGAGCATAATTGAGGGCCCCAGATAAATAAGGACCAACTTTATCAATAATTTAAAATCTTACACTGAACCTTACCAATCTCTTTCTAGTTATTACATTTTAAATCAGGTCGATTGAAGGTGGACTGCGATGAAGGATGTGTAAGTATGGGAAGTAAGGCTCATCATGGAGATTAGTGTGAGAGTGTCTTTGGAAGGACGTTATGATCTATTGGCCACCTGCAACCTAATTCTTCGTTCAATGATGGAGAGAAGACAAAAATATTATTTGAAATGGGGAAGGAGTGCAAGGGTGTGGGAAATTTGTTTAAATTGGCTTATGTCGGGTGGGAGCAACATCATGTTACGTTTTTTTTAATGAGTACTTAAGTTTATCATAACCTCCTCAAAGTTCTTCCTCACTCTATTTTAGGGAACTTTTCTCGGTGTTTCTTTCTAATTAATTTTGGGAAGCTTTAGTTTTTTTGTTACCAACTCGATGATTACTTTTGAAAAGTTATGTACATGTTCATAGGATTTATTGTGGTATACATTCTAAAGTTGAATTTTTGTGAATGTGCATTTAATAGCTCTATGTTTTGGTTTTAGGTGTGACTTATTTTGGCTTGGTGTTAAAATATATATTTTTGGCTCTTTTTTCTTTGATTTTTAGTTGTATTTTCTATATTTAGCGTTTTTTTGGTAAGTTGTTGGTTCTCTTGTCAATTCTTTAGTCTTGAGGTTTTTATTATGTAACTCTCATTCTCCTCTTTCCACTCTCAATTTTTCTTGCTTCTTCTAGTGATTTGTGGGCTCTAATTGATTTAATCTCTATTGGTCTATCAACTCCTATTGGGTTTATGCTCTCCTTCCAATTAGCCCAGGCCTTTCTCTTTCCAGGGTTAACTAATTCTCTTGTTTGGTTTATTGTCGTCCTTTACCTTAAATTTGACCCCATCCTAGTTTTAGGTTCAAGTTGTCTTATCTCTTCCCTTCCCATGGCTCTTTGTAGAGTTACTATAATAGGTAAAAGAGGAAGAGTCAGGAAAGTTACTCCCTCTATAAAATCTTATGCCCCTAGTGCAACTACCACTCACCCTAGTGTTATGATTGTTGCTCATCTCTCAAGGGATTATTACATGGATGTAATTTCTAATATAGTGAGATAGACCATATCTAAGGTGGGAGGCGAAGCTTGAATTGAACACATATTTATTCCATGTTACCAAGTTGTCAGGGCTACTAAGAGTTAGATGCCTAAGGTTAGAACATCTACTCAATCTTGATGAATTGCATGCATGCAAGCAGTTAACCTCTACTGGCATATAAAAATCATCGTGGGAAGAAGAGGTTTGATACTCAACAAGAGACACCGATATGCATTAAAGAGGTTTTAGATAATTTTGAGAAGTTTTATAAAAAAGTTTCTATCTTGGCCAAGAATATGACAAGTATCACATTTGCTCCATCCAAGGAAAACAAGGACTCAACCACAAATCTAGGTGAACTCCCCTTTTAGATAACATGATCACGAAAGCATGCATTTCCATTACATTTTTTTATAGAGACAATGGTGTAGTTCTGAATGTTAAAATCTGGTAATCTATTTTTATTAGTTAAGTTTTTACTTTAGATGATAGACTTATAGCATTAGCAATATACAATGTTAAAATTTTGAGAATCTACAACTAGTCTCGTTTCACATGTGGCAAATTGATAGCTTTTGGATAAATATGTATCACATATTTCTCTAATTACTTCTACCTTATATATATATATATTTAACCAAGGATGTTGAATATTATCTAAAACCATTATATTATTTTTGAATAAAAAGTTTTCTTAGAAGTATAAGGATGGATATTTTAAAAAAGATTTGTTAGAAGTACAGTGATGGGTATAATTTGAGAGATATTATGAAAATTGTCTCTCTTTTTTATTTTTTATTTTTTTTGTCCGACTAGGTTGAGCCTAGGTCATTCATTTTATAGAAGAAGATCAATCCAATCTGGAAATTTATTGATAGCTTAATTCATTCAAAGTAACTTCCATTGTCAACCTCTTCCATGAAGTTTGAACCGAAGACCCTTTTGTTCTCAACTAAAGAAATCGTGCCTGGAACATCTCTCAGGCATACATAGTCCTCTCTGTGATTGGACCACACGACCTATGGGGACTACGACAACAATAGTTCACATTATGATGACATGCGGTGGATTAGCACGATGTGGGCATAATTTCTTCATATTGCACCAGCACATCCATTCTACACACCATCCTCGCTTAGAACTTTCACTTGATTTCCATATGTGACATATTTTACAATCACCCTGACTTGATGTCCTTGCATAAAGTCTTTCATGCCCTTCTTTCTTCAAATCGATGCACACGACTTCGGTTGCCCAACTCGTCCCCTTTAGCAGAACTAACAAAACTTTAGTCATTGTATCCTTTCCTTCGGTTAGGTTAGTGCCCTTGGTTTCCCTACCCTCATATTGCTATCATAGGCCCCTTATATAATTGTTGCTTCCCCTACCAAGGGTTCACTAAAGACTTCTCTTCGGCCCAAATGAGGCTCCTATGATGAAGTCCACCCAAACATGCATCATGTCATCTTTCACTATGGTGTGTCCTTCCTTCATTATTACCATGAGTCATGCTAGGCACTTAACCAAATCTTCATTTAGCTAAGCATGCCTCATTCATCACATAAGTTCATTACGTTCCACCCTTGTCTTAGGTACTCACACCTTCTACCCTAAGGTCGAATACTACAAAAAAAAGTCCTGAAAAACCAAAAATCATCCATCGCATAACTCAACGCAACCATACCTTAACCTTCCAAGTGAAATGAATTGATCAAATGTTCCTCTTAATCAGCTTAAGGGAAAGGCTATATGACTTCCATCAACAAATTCATCTTTCCTCCATGGTTATGATATGAATGGATCTAGTTCAACTTCGGCAAGTTCCATCTAACGAAGTTCTTCCTCTTTTGTTGAAAATCTCAAAGCACTTGTTTCTTATAACTTGTCCCCATGGTCAACTTATTCCTTTAATGACTGTGACATGCCCAAATCTGGTTCAACTATGGTAGGCATTGACCTTTTTTTGGGAGCGCCCCGCAGACTATGGGTGTGGGGGTGCTTCTTTGCTAGACGGACATGACCCTACCCGAGGCTTCACCTGCCTTGTTGCTCATGCTTCCACCCATTGGTTTCTTGCTTGCTATTCACATTAAGTCACACGTTACCCTCGCTCGCATTTTGCTCGCTACATCTTGTTGTGATCACACTTCCTTTCCTTGCCCGCTCTGACTTTCCCATCACAATGCCTGAGCATTGCATTTTAGTGTGGCCATGGGTCCACTGAGTCATATGTGTCCCTTGTCGAGTTAAGTGTGCATGCTCCACTCTTGAGCACCCATGCCCCCACGCTCATCGCCCTTGTGTGACTTGGGTGCGTGCGGCTCCAACTCGCTAAGAAGTCTCATGGGAGCCTGGTTGGGCACTCAACTCGCCTCGAGGCAACGATGACAACTCGAGGTCCTAACATCCTCCCCCACCAAGAGTCATTGTCGTCCTCGACAATATTGTTGTTTGAGCTCGCTCCTCGTCAAAATTTGTAATCTCCTTCTTCCATCTTTACAATGAATCCTTCATTCCCCAACCACTTTCGTCTTGTGCCTTCTTCCATCACACAAAGTACTCCCTCTTCATGCCACTTCCGACTCGAGTAGTTTTGAGGTCCAAAATCCAGTTTGAAATTAAGTTTGGTCGATCTTTGATCAAGGCCGGTCCTCTGAGTGGCGCTACTCTTTCTCGATCATCTACATCAAGTCTTCCCTTCTTCAACTAACTCACATGGAACACAAGATGTTTGGAACACATGTAGTTTGACAACTAAAGCTCATAAGCAACCTCTCCAATTTTTGTGCCACTCTAAATAGTACTTTGTACCTCCTTATCAAAAAAGACCTAATAAAAATTAAACCGCACTCAAACCAACTTATCTACACTTCATATATTAAAAAATATTATTATAGTTATCATCAAAAATAATAAAAATAAATATATTATTCTTTTAATATTATTAAAAAATCTCTAATTTTTCAAATAATATCTATCTCCATCTACTAAATAATCTCTATTAAAAAATATAGTAAGTTAAAATGTATTGCATATTCATTTATTACCTTTACTTTTTATTCAAATAAAATATCTTTTACGTGATAAATGGAAAGACCTATTAGGTCAAACATTTTCTTTGTTGAAAATTAAATAATTATCTATTAAAAAATATAGTAAGTTAAAATGTATTGCATATTCATTTATTACCTTTACTTTTTATTCAAATAAAATATCTTTTACGTGATAAATGGAAAGACCTATTAGGTCAAACATTTTCTTTGTTGAAAATTAAATATAATTAAAAATGTATATTATTATTTTATTTTTATCTTTCCCTTAAAAATATAATAATTTAAAATGTATTACATAGCTCATTTCTGACCTTTACCTTTTATTCAAATAAAATGTCTTTTACCTAATAAATGGAAAGAGATATTATGTTAAACATTTTCTTTATTAAAAAATTATTTTATTATTTTATTTTTAACTTTATGTATAAATTTTTATAACCATCTGACAAAGCTTGATTATAATTACATTATAATATGGTACGAATTTCTATACTCACCCATGAGAAAGTAATTTAAAACAATTATTATATCATGATATTATGCGTCTATGTTAATGTTAACCCTGGAAGCAATTTCACATCAACCATAACTTGAAATTCAACTTTAATACTTTTACAGTTTTAATTATAAGACTCATAATAAACTCCAGGAAAACTGTAAAACCTAATACGATAACAGATCATCAAATTTCATGGAAAATATTTAACTGGTTACAGCATCGCAACCCACTGTTCAAGAACATCACGACCAAGCCATTTTAGCTTCTGTTACATATATTTGTATTCCCTAACACTGATAATCATCTATTCGTTGTATAAATAGTATACTAACTGTATACACACTGGGTATTATCAATTATTGATTGTAATACTAGTATACAACTTTCTACAAACTGGGTACAGCAAGGCTCACAAGTACATCTTATATATTTTTGATATATATGTAAGCCCAACAGGTACATCCCAAAGCTGGAAAGCAGAATAAGGATAGTGACAGATGTGTATATATCATATTAAGTGGACACTGTAATGTGTATATACCATAAACAGTGACAGATTTGTACATATCATATTAACTGCACGCACACATATACATAATCAAATCAAGGACACTTGGGTTTATTGCCATGTGTTTTCAAATTAGCGTAGCAGGGGCAGAGATCTTTGTTTCCAGATGTACCAGGAGGAACACAGTTGCATTTGGCACAGCATGTACCACAGGCTCTTAAACATACTTTATTGCGGGATGCTTCCTTGCATCTTTGCCCACAAGCTGCATTGCAATCTGCATCAACCAATCCAAAGAAGAAGTGACTGGACTGAACCTTGAACTCATAAGAAAATGTTAAACAGAATATATTAGAATGAATGTACTTGAGTGACAATGATGAACCTTGAATTGATAAGAAAATGAAGCCCAAGCAAAAGTTATGAAAATCTTCAAGCAAAAGTTATGAAACGAAAGTGGATTCACAAGCAAAAGTTTTGAAAATCTTCAAGCAACAGAAAACAAGAATGATTTAGCGAGTAAAAGTTAAGAAAATGTTAAAGCAACAGCAAACTAGGAAGGATTTACATGAAAGTTAAAGCAAGAACCCGTATTCCTTAAATGAGCATTGAATATCACAAGAGAAAGCTGAGAGGAATAACAGAAAATAATCCAAGACCATCCCTGAATTTACAAGGGTAACTTTAAAAAACAATTTCACAAGGAAACTTTCAAACAACAGGGACAACAATATCAGATAATGATAATAATTGTACATAATACTATATAATCTATGAGTTTAAGAGCATATATACCTATGGTCTGCAGAAGATTCCTGTTTATCCCATTTGTTTGCAGCTGGAATCAGGGAAAGTGAAAACCCAATGTGGTTATTTCAAACCCTCTCTATATAAAATTGGGCCACCAAAGTCTTTTCATGAATGTTACTCCTTATGTGAATGAATTACACCCATGTCATAATCTAGACCTAACTCAGTAATAGATATATACTCACCCCAGCTGCTGTTAAAGCTCCAACCTCAGCAGCTTCCACATGTATCTGTTTTATCAACCAGCAATGAACTATATAAGACTTTGGAGTCAAAAAAGAAATGAATTCCATAAAAGAATAGAATGCTTATATGGGTAAACATGTAAAGTCAAATGGCAATACAGGAAGAACACTTGTTACCTGAACAACAAATATCATCAGCACAAAACATAAGACTAACAGCTTACTTGCAGAAGCCATGGAAGTTACTAACACCCAGATGGGGTATATACACAAGTACCCAGATGTAGTACACAAGTGAAGAATAATTATATAATATATGTATATAATTGGCGACACACAATAATAAGCCAAACGCCTGCTGGATCTATGCTTATCTTCTTCTTTTCTGATTGCCTTGCAGTGCAGAAGATGGTCTCAATTTATAGGGAGAAATATAAATCCTTTTGGTAATCTGCATATTGTGGTCCTCATTTTTCTTTTCATTATAGAATTCTAGGGAAGGAGTAAATGCCATCCCCATCTCCCGGCTCACCTTATCCAGTCTGTACAACTCACCTTGCTTTAAGAATGCTAATAAATTCTTACAGTACAGTAACGCGATATATAAGGAAGAAAACTCGCCAAGCCATTGAATCAGTAGAAAGGAAGGCGATTACGGTTGTCAATGCTGCTTACCTTCTAAGAGAGCATATAATTTTTGTTATACTAAAAGACGGTAAGCATTTCGCAATTAATCAAGCTGTGCTTGTGGCACCCGGATGCGCTTTCTCTTATGCATCTGGTCGGTTGGACTAGCTCTTTATGGGTGCTGAAGTCGTTGGGCATAAAAGCAATCCTATAATATCACTCTTTTATTTTCTATCAATAATTTTTATTTTTTTTTCCTAAAACATATGCATATTAATAAACACATAAAAATACCCCGGATGCGGGTGCTAGCACGTCACAGGGGTCGAGCCACATGCCCAGCATGTGCCGCTCCGTGCTAATAATAATGGTTAATGGGAATTCGCCGCCAAAGTTCAATATTCCGCAGCCCGAGCTCTGGGCATTCAATGCCGAGCAGAGTGAATAGATAGAGTTGCAGATTGCAGTTATTGCTTGCTCTCAACGAGGGAATGAGGCAGGATATCAAGGGGCAGATGAGCCGATGCGAGCTCATTGGCATGGTGAAGCTCGGGAGGTGCAGACGCGGAAGAATTCTGGGTGGGCGGTTATCCTACCACCTCGACAAGCAGTGTTGGCTTTCCGTCGCTGCAATTCAGGTACATGCCTTAGGGGGAAGCGGCAATTCAAGAGCATTCAAGGCAAACTGGGTACGAGGAGTGAAATTCCTCCCTCAGGCAAAGGTTGCTCAGAGGTTGTCACCACTAAGTGGGACTTGTGGCGAGATCCGCCTTGTGTTTGGTCTTACAATTCACCTCAGGTTCACGAGGGAGACAGAGGGGTGTCCATGGCAAAGGTGCGGGAACGACAACCAAGCAAAAGAGGACCTGGGCGGGGTTCATCCTCTCGCCCACCGGCAGCGGATGAGCACCATCACTGCTGCTGCTGCTACTGCTACCGGCGGGCAAGGGCTACACCAATTCAAGCTGGGCAATTCATGGAGGTTGGCAGCTCAAGTGAAGGGGAGCCAGTTCTTCCAGCATTCGGCTCGGTTGTGTTCACCCTAGGCAGCTCAAAGGATAATGCAGGTATCAATGCTCATATTTCAGTGCTTTTTACTAAAGTTCCTGAAGGGAATGATGGCGGGAAGCCTCCAGGATCTGGGGAGGAGAGCCCTGTTCTACAGCCACCAATTGAGGTGGGCACCTCAGGGAAGGAGATTCTGCACGCCCCCTCGCATCCCCAGGCGTTGGAACCTCAGGGCTCTGCAAAAGATCCATGGACCACCATGTGGGAAGGAGTCCCTGAGGGCCAGGGATGGTGCTATATCGTGGAAGATAAAAGTCTCTGCGACCACTGATCCTCCGGCGCGCGCACTGGCACATGCCTTTCTCTCTCAGCTCGGGTCCACGATAAAGGTCTCTGCAGGTATTTGGGTTCTGGTCATCAATGTGTTTGTTCACTTGCAGTTTTTTATACTGTCTTGTTTATGTCGGTTTAGTTTATTCTCACTTTTTAATACTGTCTTGTACATGTCGGTCCACTGCAAGTTCTCTGATGGACACGGTCCACAGTCAGTTTTTGATGGAAGCCCCTGCGTGGGCCGTCATGTTCATGTTTAACTCAATGCGGTTCCATGTTCTGTTGCTTGTCAAGTCATATTGGTTTCCAGCCTCAGTAAGTTTTTGGAGGAATTTTGGAAGTCCTGTAGGTGCTGCCCCTGCGAGGGAGCTTTTTGTTTCAAAGCTAAGCTATCCAAGGTACCACTGCTGGCCCTGGACGGCCTGTCTCACTGCTTGTAAAGTTTACCTGTAAATAATATCAATAGACTAACTAATTTTTACCGAGAAAAATAAACACATAAAATAATAATTTAATTTAAATAAAATTTAAATAATAATAATCTTTTACTTTATTTAATAAAATTGTTAAAATTTAAAATTATAATAATATAATTTCCTAGATGGTAAAATCATTTTATAAATTATAAATATATTTTTAATAGTATTTACCTCACAAAGCTTTTTACTATTTATTATTAAATAATTTTATTTATATAACAATATTTTTCTAATGAAAATACAAATGGGAAAATGTTTATGCAAAGTGTTATAATGTTCATAAATATGCGAAGTGTTCTAATACCCGACGAAAAATTGGCATCCAACCATGAATGAATTGGCCTCCATCCACAAGGAGGATAAGAAATATTTGTACAAAATAATAATAAAACATGGTTCGGATCTTTAAAAGTCCAAACCTATTTGATCCAAACTAACCTATTCAAACAGCCTAAGTGACTACTATAGAATTTAATTTCTAGGTATTTTATTTATTTTAAAAACACTCTTGACCTTTGTCACTCTTTTTAAAGATTTTTAATTCTCTAATAATATAAAATTGTTTAGCTATGATAGTGAAATATTTTTATGATACAAAACATTTTAGTAGATGGAAATATTTTAATAATATTATATTTGTTTAATTCATACTTTAATAGTGCATGCTCAGGGCTAGTTTTAGGCAAAGGAGGTTGCAATTATTTACAGTTTGCTTATTCTATTTATTATTTCTAGTCTTTATCTACTAAAGGTTGTTAAGCATTCTTAAAATTTGATATTTTTGATGAGGTAGCCCAATGAGTTTCTGACTTTGGTCACACATGATAAAGACAAAAACAATACTTCAACTCTATTGCCCTTCATTGGCAGTTGGAAACCCTTGTGAATAAAGTTCTGACAAAGAAATAGGAAGAGCAATATAACATCTTTTCTGCCCTAAATCACATCAAGTGTGCCCAGTGGTATTAGCATTTGTGCTTGGAGAGTTCAGATGCCAAGATAACTGACTTGGAGATCTATCTTCAGTATAATGAAAAACCATAAATAGGAGGAGAAATATAACTTCTTTTGTACCCTGAATTGCATCAAGTGTGCCTAGTGGTGTTATCATTCATGCTTGGAGAGTTCAGATGCCAGGATAGCTCACTTGGAAATCTGTCTTCAATATAATGAAAAACTGGCAGCTCCTGCAAGTTCAATGCCGAAGATATTACCCATGTGACTTCTTTGGATTCATGATTCCTGTTATGTATTCTAGAAATACTTAGCTATGTAGATAAGTAGTAGATAGGCATTTTTATTTCCAACTATTGTCTTGTTTTGCTCAAATTTTAAGACTTGTAGGTGGTCAATATATCTAATTTCTCTTTTGGTAGATTGATACCACTTACTAACAATTTTTTTTGTAAGCTTAGCAAGGCTACATCTTCATCATGTCTAATATATCAGCTCATTCATGGTGGGGAATCAAATTGGTGACTTCGCATCAATAAATGCCTTAAAAAAACACTCGATCACCATCTTTCCAAAACCCATAAACTTAATCTACAACATTTTTAACTTTATCTTATTTATTTATTTAAAAACTAAAAATATATATAAGACTATTTAATTTATTAAAATAATTATTTAATATTTCTATACAAAATTAAATATTTAGTGTTAAATTTACATAAAAAAATTTCCAACGTAATATAATAATGGTTTTAAAATGACAAATATTATAAAACAATATTAACGAGTGCACTTAAATAATAAATATTTCACACCATTAATCATCTTCTACCCGATCTTAATTAAAATATTATAAAAACCACCATGATCTCTCAGCACATATACCAATATTATTGAGAGTCATTTTAACAAATAACAAATATTATAAAACAATACTAACTACTAGAATTAAATAATAACTTTATTAAAAATGTCTCACACCATTAAGTCTAGTCTATTAACTCTTAATCATAGCATTATAATATTATAGGAAAACACAATAATTTTTAAATGATTTGGGTAATTATATAATAAATAGATAATCATATTAATAATGATAACAACATTTTAGTAAAGGCAAGTTGGTTTTTCTATTTAGATTAGTTAAAAGTAATTTTATTTTTAGTAAATAGTCAGAATAAAAATGATAATAGTTTGATATTTTTTATAAATATTAAAAAAAATTATTAATAAAAAGTTTAGCAAAAATTCATAGAGTAAAGTAGTATATATAAGACTATTTACTCTAATAAGGATGTTCAAAGGTTATAAAAAAATAAGAAAGATGTTCAAAGATTATAAAGAAATATTTTGTTGTGATTTAAAGTTTTTGGTTTGAAAAAATATATAAAAAGATAGATACAATTTATGAATATAGTATCTTTATTTAGCATAGAGGAATTGTATATGTTAAATTAAAAGGAAAATATAAAAAGTAGTTTAATTTCGGAGTAGGAATTTTCCAGTTTTTTTAATGAAGTTATTTAGTCTTTCAAATAAATTTTTTTGTTCATTACAAATAGGAGGGGCTAATTGAATTTGAAGGCATAGGGATTCAGGGCATAGAGTGGATGACATAGAAGTTGTAGGCTTGAAAATATGTAGCAAGTATTGCTCTCCAGATGTGGCTTTGAAAACAACTTCAAACATGTCCAACTATTGTTTTTGTTAGAACATAGGCTATATGATGATGTTGTATTTTAATTAAATGCTAGTCTTCTTTATATTAGCTTCTTCCTTATGCTAATGAAAGGAGGATGATAAGGCTATGAAGGTGGCTTAAAGTCTTATAAACATGAGATGAAATTCCCAAATCTCATAAGGGTCCATGGAAATTGAGTTTGTAAATTTATATGTTGGATAAAAGGAGCAATGATAGGTAGGATTGGACTAAAGATACAAGGAGAACAAGCCTACTATGTTAGATGATGCATTAAGAGTCAATTGAGTAATTCCATGAAGATCCTCAGTATAACATGAGGCTAGAATAACCATAACCCTAGAGTACAAGGGAAGCAAAACAAAACATGATTATGAACCAACTCTAAGAGGGGAGAAAAACATGAGATTACAGGGAAAAGATCACCATACTCTTTAGATAAAAGGACAAAATGCTAGCAAGGGATGAGAATGATCGAAAATGAGGGGTGATTAGAAATTATCCCACCATTCCATTGTTATCCTTGAGGCATTCATTAGCTATTGTGTGGAGAAGATGGGGTGTGTAACTAGTAACTTTCTATCTTATCCGCGTCACCTTTGCAAAATAGTACTTGATGTGAGCCTCCATATATTGTGATGATTCTTCCATGAGTAAACTATAGGGTATGTCATAATGGTTCTTGTTCATAACTATAAGAAGTAGAATATGTCTCCTCAGCCTCCTTCCTTCATTGTGCAGCCAACTTCTCGACCGCTTGTTTTGTTGCCTCCTTCTTCTTCTTCTCCGCGAAACTTCCCACGCCTTTACTAGTACCCGCGGCTAGATTAGATAGAGAGTGCCAATCTATCGACCAATGCTTGATGACTTCTTGAATGGAATCATCCATGGAAAGATAAGGGAGATCAAACCACTTCTATTGCGGATCCTTCCACGCCCTGATATAGACACGGTGGAAGTCTTCCAAGAACTCTTTGTACGCTGATAACTAGACATAAACAGTCAGGGACAACCATGGCTGCTAGTTGATGGCCATGTGAAAGCTCACCTCCATCAAAACTGAGAGAATTTTGTCTTTGTGACTCGCACGTGGTCCTTTATGGCCCAAAGGGAGGAAAATTGTGCAACCTCCGACAATCCTTTCTCTAAGGGAGGAAACTGACTATCCTCCGGCAGCTCCCAAGCAACTAGCACAATGGAGAGAAATGACCACACGTAGTGAAAGGTCTTGCTCTCGTCCTGAGCCTCAGGAAAATTTGCAAGGAACTCGCTGCACAGATAGTGCGACCAGTTAAATTGCATGCCCTCCGTGCACGTGAAGCTAACGAGATCATGGGCACCGAAACCTCATCCATGTGGCATTTCCTAGTATCTACGTGGAAATTTTCACCGCGGGGTCGGTGATGGATGTTATGGAGTACCCACATGGCTTCTTGACTAGGTCAAATTATTTCTTCATCTTTTTTGCCAAGTCACACTCACTAGTCCTTCCGCTAAACTCCTTGGCTAGATTTAAGCTTGAATGTGAGAGGAGCATGATCTGATGGAAAAGCATGTCTATGATGGGGATAGGTGCGCTCAGCCATAAATACCCATCATGCACTAGAGTCAGCAGTTTCTTTATGCAGATGATATTGATGTTGGAGCAGTGATAGTGGGGCACCAATAGCTGGTTCAACAACCCCGATTGATTTACTCCGCGAATCTACTCAACTGGCTCCAATGCAGTGACACCATATCCTTGATAATATACTCGCTTCATGTAGTTCTCCATCGCAAGGTGGGGGAACCTCTCATGATCAGCCAAACCCGAGTCTTCCATTTTTAAATGGGGAATCTGCACCAGGTGTGGACCTTCAAATGTAATGCTCTCGAGTAGCAGGGGCTTATGAATGAGTAATTTCTCTGCGTCTGGGTCTTTAGTAACATTTAACTTTCCCTTATGTGGATGGATATACACTAGCAACTTGGAGATGGGCTCCACAACCTCGGCATCTATATCCTCTGTGCCCTCTTTGGCCTCTAAATATACCACCTTCTCCTTCTCCTTCACTAGCATCTTATCTTTCTTCTAGGCCTGGGTAGTTGAGTGCTTTCTTGGCGACTTGCGCACTAGCATCGACCTCTTCTGCTTATATTTCTTCGGCTTGGGGTTTTCATGCACTAGTGTAGGCTTCGGCCTAGGCAACCTCGGTGCCGTAGGCACAGGAGCCAGAGCCTCCATGCTCACAAATTCTGGAGTTGCTCCTTCAGAGGCAACAGTTCCTCCGGTGCTTGAAATTTCACATGGTACAGACATAGTGCTATGGATAAACTATTGGGTGTCCTTGGGTAGAATATCAAACACAGAGCTTGCAACCAAATCCTCGAAAAATTGGCGATTCATATGCGACAGACAACACAGCGCAAAAATGTTAAGAATGCAAATTGTTCTCTTTTGGACGACCATGCATAATTTATAGGTGATTTCGAATTCAAATTTGACCATTCCCCCCAAAATCCATCCATTAATGCTAAATTGGCGGCAGATCTCCAAATATTTCAGTGTTAAATGCCACGCCCCCACTCCTCTTAACGTCTCCTAACTGTCTAATAATGAACAATGACCCTAACAATCATTTTTTGGTTGTGTTGTGTGGTATCTTCTTCCATAGCGCAACTCCCTTTGCGCCACTTCTAGCGCTCTGACATCACCCTCTTTCACACAACTCCTTTGTCGCGTAACTCCCAACACTGGGCAGTGTAGTTTATAGTCCCGCGCTCCCTTGCAACTACTTGGAGCGCTAAGACTATCCTGTTATCATGTAGTCATTGAGTCGGGTCTCCTGCATAGGGCTTCAACCTGCTCCCATCCACTTTTCTCGAGAAAGGTTCTCCATTCAGCTTTGCGAAATGAACCGCACCCCCATCTGTGATTTCTTTCATGACATACAACCCCAACTAATTCATTTGAAACTTTCCAGGAAATTTAGCGAACTTACTATCATATAATAAAACCATGTCCTTTACCTTGAATGTGCAGAGCTTGATGTGTCAATCGTGTTATGCCTTTTCACGTTCCTTTTGTATTTACAAATGAAATCCAACGAAGAATTTATCCTCTTCGAGCTCCATCAAGTGGGTGAGCCATTCTTCTAAGGCTCCACGGTCCACCATCCTTGTGAAGGTTGCTATGTGTAGACTAGGCACAATAAATTTCATAGGCATGACAACTTCTATGCCATAGACCAACTGAAAAGGTGTCTGACCTGTTAGCTTCTTGCAAGTAGTCCTGTATGCCCATAATACTGATAGTATCTACACGTCCCAATCATTCTGTTGCACGTTGCAAATATTTGTCAGCGCATTCTCTAATATCTTATTGAAGGACTCCACTGTTCCATTAGCCAAAGGGTTATATGACGTACTTTTCTGATGATAAACCTAAAATTATTATGTCAGCGTTGATTGTTTCATTAAGGAAGTGCATACCTTGATCACTCGTCAGCACTTTCGGGCACCCAAACCTGGTTAGCACGTACTCAAACAAAAATTCAATTGTTGTAACCCCGGTACAATCCTTGATAGGCTGTGCCTCCACACATCTGGTTAGATACTATATCGCGGTGATGATGTAGCACACACCTGTTTTCTTACCGGGACGTTGAATCATTCCTACAAAATCAATAGCCCATTTCCCAAATGGTTGTAATGGCACCTGAGGATTCAGAGGCAGCTCATCCATTCGTGATGGCCTACCCGTCCTTTAACATGCATCACATGCCCTACAATATGCTTTAGAATCTTTGTGCAGCATAGGCCACCACAACACAACGCACAAAATATTCTATGTTGTTTCATTTCCTGCATAAATTCCTTCTGCAACTCCTCCATGGGCCTCCGCAAGGATGTTGTTTCTTTCAAAATCAGGCACATGTCGTTGAAGTATCTCATCTGAACCCATCTTGTATAAATGTCCAGCAATTACCGAGAAATCAGCTTCATGTACTACCAGTTCTTTCTTCTACTAACTAGCGTAGCCTTCTGGAGCTATCCCGGTGGTCAAAAAATGGATAATATCTGCAAAGTGGTTTTCCGCTACACGTACCATGAAGAGTTGTGAGTCAGGTAGCCCTTCCTCTAGATTAGTGGGCTCCTCCCCCGTTTCAATGTGCGATGAATGGTCAAGTCCTACATTCAGCCTTCCTGGATTGACAATTACCTCAAAGTCATATTTTTGAAACAACAACAGCCATCTACATAACTTCCCTCCCAACACATGCTTAATGACTAGGTACTTAAAGGTGGAGTGGTCTATGTACATTTTGAAATGTCCGCGCAATAGATAGTTCCTAAAATTTTGGAGTGCGTACACCATAGCCAATCCTTCACACTCTGTTGTGGAGTAATTCTTCTCAGCCTTTGACAATTTTCTTCTTGCAAATGTTACCAGTTCTCCTTTGCCAGCCTGTGTTAACATTGCTCCCAATGCAATACATGAGGCATCAACGTGCACATGGAATTCTTTCTTCCACTCTAGGAAGACCAAGATCAACGCCGTAACCATTTTCTCCTTCAAGGCATCCAAACTACGTTGACATTCTTCATTCCAATAGAATGTAGCATCCTTCTTTAGCAACTTTTCCATGGGCACGATAATCTGAGCATAAGCCTTGATGAACTTTTGATAATACCTAGTATGGCCCAGCATTGCGAACAACTGTTTAACACTCCTTGGGGCTTCCAAATTGATTATTAACATGATCTTGGCAGGGTCCACCATGAGTGCTTGCCTGCATACCACATGACCCAACAAATCCCAAAGGGGACACAAAACAAGCACTTCTTCAGGTTCAACACAATCTGATACCTTCGACACATATCCAACATTACGCACAGACTGGCTACATGGCGCTTTACTAGTCCAAACATTATCCAGTCATCAAAATATATCTCCAATAATTTTTGAATAAACTCTTTGAATGCCGCTATGACTACGCGAGAGAATATTGCTGACGCATTTTTGAGTCTGAAGGGCATCACCGTATACTGAAAACATCCCCATTCTATCATGAAAGTTGTTTTACTCATGACTTCTGGCACATCTTGATATGATGGTATCCAAAGAACCCATCAGTACATGAGTAGGCCTCTTGTCCTCCAACATTCTCTAGTACCTCATTAGTAAATGGTTTCGGGAAAGAATCATGAACGCATGAATCATTAAGCTTTCTTAGATCTATGCAAATCCTTATCTCGTCCTTATACTTCTTTTCCTAAACTACCATTGGGCTCACCCAATCAGATTCCTCCACTGGTTCAATAATGTCGACCTCAAGCACCTTGTCCAATTCCAGGCGGACCTTTTCCTTGTACTTGGGATTAAGGCGATATGTTCTTTGCTTAAGGGGCTTCGAGTCCAGTTTTAGAGTTATTTTCATCAGTCCCAAATCACCTATGATACCTTTCAAGTTCGAAAAATTTGTAGGAAACAAATCCTAGTACTCACGGAATAGCTCAGCGACTTTATCCACTGTGGCATCATCCCAATAATATTAGATCTTTGTGGATTTAAGTTCCTCTACCGTACCAATGTTTACCTTCCTAGTCTTTAATAGTGGTGATATCCAGGTTCTCTATCTGCGGACCTTCAACCTCGTGGTGACATTCCAACTCTGGGACATTGATATTCCTTGGATCTTCATCCTCCACTTCAACAGTCATATTGTAGCATTCCAGCGCATGGCACAACTGGGTGCTCCAATCAGATTGAACCAATTCCAAAGGATCTTGTGTAATTCAGAAGATTGCCGCCTTAACCTCCTACCGTGCCTCATCAATGCTTTCGAAACCATCTTCAAAGCTAAAGGTCATGAAGAATTATTCTCTTAAGGTGTCCCACTCTGTGGTGCCATGCCGGAGCTCCGTTTCCAAATACCAATTCATAGGGATTATATCCAGAGTGTGACAGAACAAGTGCACTCATTCTGGCTGTGGCTCCATTCCATACACCTTAGTCCATTTGGCCAAATGATCACGCGAATCATTCCTCCCATCATACTTCTTAGTTAATTGTACTATAGGATGACCAAATCGCATCCTCATCATCCTCCTATAATCACACCACTCATCAATTTTGTTTTTGTGCGTACCCCACCACCAAGCGGGTGTAGCACATAGTGCAAAATCCAGCGCTTCAAATGGTGATCCTTTGCAACTTCCCTTCCAACAGCATCCCAAAATTTATCTACGTCAATTAAAGCATCGTAATAAGGTAAATTTCTTACCTCCAACGACACACAACATTGAGATTTGGTCATCATGTTGCAGCGCAATGTAGATACTTTGTGCAACACGTTTTTATAATGTTCCAACTCTTCATCTGAATCTGATGTACAGGAACTTTTGTGGTCCCATGTGATCCATCCATCAGCCATTAGATTGACCCAATCTTGGTCTCGTGCAGTAATTTTGTATATTTGATCCAATTCATCGTCACTTTCCTCATAGTCATGGACCGGTTCAGTATAGCACGGTCCTTCTGCAGCGTCCAATGGTACTACAATGCGGAGAAGTTTTCTTTCAAATGACATCGTCCACTTCTTCAAGTTGATGACCTTGTCCATATCGATAGCTCAATGTATTCCAAGGAGTGCGGGGTATGGATTTTTGTCATCAAAAATTTCTATCACTTCAAAATCACCCAATGCACACGCGCCTTCTATATCTACGGTAACTCCCTCTAATCGTCCCATAGGGATAATCTTCTGTTGGTTTGCCATCCTCAGTTGAATCAGAGACCACTGCAGTGCAGGTCTCCCCATTCTCTCCTAGGTTTGTTTAGGCAATACGTTCATGTCAGACCCCAAATCCAAAATAACTTGGTCCATCTCATAGTCTCCAATTTGTACGGTAAGCCTCATCTCACACCCTATTCTCGCCTTATTCTTACCAATCTTTTTGACTACGCGGGGTCCATCAGGAGCATTATCCTTACTGGCACACTTTTTTATCAACTCATGTAGTCCTTTCACATCCTTGCTATCGCGCATTAGTTTCATACAAGTTTCCAAGAAGGTGGTAAGCATAGAGGGGTCAACCTCTGTAGGCGTGCTGGTGTCTGGCAATTTGTTTTGACTCCCTGAGGGAGAGGCTTCAGCGAAGCTTTTCTTCATTTCCATGAATGTTTCCTTCACTTTCTCCAGATCGAAACCAATCTCCTTTTTCGGGGCCTTGTGGACCCATCCACCTTCTTCAAGTTGTTTTCCCCTATCGTCACCAATCACGATCCTACTTTGTAGCACGATCTTCACATTAGGGTCCTGGGCTTGACCATCATCATTTGTAAGATCTGGGTAGGATGATGAGGCTGCACCTTCTTCTCCTGCATCTTAGCCATCAGCACAAGACATTCTTCGATGGTGTGGTCAAACTGAGTGCAATATTGACATGATGGACGTGTCTGATTCGTACAATCCCGCGCTTAGTGTCCTAGCATTTTGAAATTATAGAAAATGACCTGCCCACGACCCCTACTAGGTCCTCCCCCTCCTCAAACTCGTCCGCGACCCTAATATCCTCCACGTGCTCCCCCAGCGCCCTGATCCGGGGGCCAAGTTTTTGCTTGCATTTGATACGTAGGCATCCTCTCCATCATTAATTCATAGCTTCTACAGTGGTGCTCATCACGGCCCATCGATTTGCAGAAATTGTAGAACAATTGTTGTGGTGTCTGCACAAACTTTTGTAGTAAGTGAAAATTATTTGTTACGTGTTTTCCTACCACCTGACAGATAGCACACCATAGTGCGGGCCCCGCACTTGGTCCTGCTAGAGTTTCTTGCCTCAAGGGCATTGTCCCTCCTCCTGTGATGTAGTTCGCAAATATAGGGAAGTGATATTTATCATGCCCCTGGTTTTTACACTTGAGACACCAAACTTCTTTGCGCACCTCCGGCTGAGCCTCTTTTTCTTTTTTCAAGATCTGTAGTTCCAAGCAAAGGTTCTGCATCTTTGCATGTATCTATTGAACTCCAATGACACATCCTGAATACGAGTTTCATGCAATCTCATCACAATTTCTGGGGCTTCCACTTGGGTTCCTATCTTTTGCTACGAAAAAGAAATCCTTAGGCGGGTCAAGAGCATGGCTAGAAGTGAATCACGTTGCTGACTATCTGTGAGATTCTTATTAGCTTCTTTGATTCCACACTTCAGTCTTTGATCTAGCTCCCATGGCATTTCACCGGGCCTCATCATGATTTCCTTAAATCCAATTATCGATTGCGAGGCAGACTTAGGCTTATCGAATTCCTTGTTCAACATGGTCTAAGTATCTACTAACGACGCCAATGGATTATCAGTGCAGTACTTAATATACCATGTCAGCACACGATCCTGTAGAGCGGTAACCAACTGCGCCTTATTTATATTATCATATGGAATTTGTTGTGTTATCCACATCGCCTTCGCAAAAAACCAAAGCTGATATGGATCCTCATCTCCTAAACCCTTGAAAACTGGCATCTTCATTGTATTCAACATGTTGACCAGCAGCGGTGTGGGCGAAGGTGTATGTTGTGGAGGTGAAGGTGGAGGTGGTGTGTACGAATGAGGTATTCGCAGAAAACCCTGACTTATCAACTAGACAACGCTTTGCAGTGAAGTTTGTGCTGCTCTCTCGTCATCACTCATAGGAGGTTCAATCAATAAGCTATATTGAGGACCTTTTCTCCCCCTATCCCTGAAGACCTTCCCACTTCGTGGAGCTCCAAACATCAAGGCACTAGCATAACCTGTTTTTCACAAAACAGTATCTTAATCCAATTATTCCAAGATTGTAGATACTTACCTCGCAGTCCTTTGAAAAAGTGTCACTTTGCTTCACTGCAACTGACTGAGGTGTCAACCGCGAACACTGTAACAAATCCTCCTATAACCTAATCAAGCCAATGGTCAACAATGCACATGATCTTATCTTCAGAAGCTTCCAGCCTCAGTACTAATTCTAGAGTCCACACTATTGGACCGTCAAGCTTCCATCTTCCTTGGTCGTCTACCAATTTAGCTATCCACTCGTATAGTTCAATCCAGAGGTGCAGAAGAAAATATCATGTATTTCTATGTACAGATTCTTGTCCAACCACTGTTCTTTTGTCAGGTGTAGATTCCTATTTTCCTCCGCCGTGAATTCAGGGATCATTCTATCCAACCACTTCTCAATTTCCTTCTTGGTCAAATTCCAGTGATGCGGCATCATACATTTCTTTATGCAGATCCTGGTCCTGGCAACGGAACCATTTGTTGGCTTAGGGGGTCCTGACCCAGGTTCAGAATTAGTTGTGCCAAACAAATCCCTACACTACTGGCCCTTTCAGCATCAATCCATGGTGCACGGACTGAGGTCTCACCAGAAGCAGTATGGGGGGATGCTGGAACCAAGTTTCTACACCCAAAAGTGTGATGTCCTTCTGTGACCTAGATCTGCATTCACACAGATCTTTAAGCGCTTATCGCTTACGGCGATAAATTCCTTGAATCAGCTTCTAGACCTCCGCAAAGGTCTACGACTGGCTTTTGCGGACCTTGAACAGGTGATTTAGCTATTTACATGCACCATAGATTACCCTTAGAACAATTTTTACTCAAATCCACCTAAGTGTTTGATAACTTTAACAAACAGTACTGTTATAGTATTCGTGTAATCACTTAACAGTAATTGCATTCAAATAATATGACGAATCAAGTAAATTCGTGCATCAAAACATCATTATTTTATAAACACATCATTTCATGACAACATATATTACAATCACACATGACATAAGTAAGAGCCAAAACACATGAATTTTTGTAATAATCTAATTTATTGATCTTCAATATAGTTTTACAGACTCAATACTTCCCTACGCATTCAACTACAGGGGTCCACGCACTCAGCTGTGGACACTACTCTAGGCCTCTACGCACTTAGTTGTAGAGTCTTTCCCTCGTCTAAAACTTCTATCTCAGTGCTAAACTTCTTTGCTTGTACCCATAGACTTCTTACTTACTTGCCTTAGACTCTCTAAGGCCATCCTATTTATACAATCCCATGATCTGCAGACCATGGGTATATCTCGAAAGCCAACTCAACTTTACATAAGGAAGGGTAAAAGCCATTTTGACTCCTAACTAGATACGTGCTCCGCGACCACAATTTGTGGAGACTTTTCATCTTTTTACATCAAAATTTGGGCTTTCACCCCAAAACTTGGGCTTTTTGCCCAAAAACTAACCCCAGGGGACCCCATCCCAATAGGTTGGAAATCATAGCAGATGAGAATAATGTCTATGAGTACATATAAGGAAAAGTACCCTCAACCTCCAGAAATTGACCCACCGCTGCCAGGAACAAACAAAACAAACATGAGTTAAAAGAAAAGAAAACTATACCCGATGGTTTACAATATCATTTACTTACCTATGTTGGGAATTTGAAGAAGTCTAAGGATATGTATCATAAGCTAGAGAACATATATAATTTTAATAACTTGAATGAAATCATCTCCTTGAAAGATCAACTCAAAGACATGAAAATGAATACATGAGAGTTTGTGTAATCCTATATTATGAGGATATCTTGTCTTAAAGATTAATTGCGAAGAGCTTGGGAAACTGTACCTGATAGGGAGTTGGTGTAGGTTATCCTCAGAGGTCTCCCTCATATTTGGGAAACCTTCATTACCACCATAACCAATACAAATGTTTTTCTGTCATTCGATGAGATTATTGGAAAACCTACTCAAGAAGAATCCAATATGATTTGAAGAGGGGGAATTCAAAAGCATGAAGAAGGAGAGCTCACTACATTTGTTACTCAAGACAAGAAGAAACATGGAAAAGGAATACCATTTGATTCGAATGGGCCTTCTCCTGATTCAAAGGACTTCAATAGAAAATAAAGGGATGTTGAATGTTACAATTATCACAAGTGTGGTAACTATGCCTGACACTGTGTGAGAAAGAGAGATTCTCCCAAATCTGACCAAAGCTATGACAAAAACATGTAAAATGATAGGAGAAATAATGATTATAGAAGAAGAAGAGATGATATAAGAAAAGGAGACGATATAAGAACAAGGGGTGATAGAAGGAGAAGATATTCTCTAGATGATTGTGAAGAAATTCCTCGTTCTCAACAGAAGTCAAGAAACTCCAAGTATGAATGTAACATAGCCACTAGTAAATATAAATACATTCTTATTTCATCCCTTTCTAGTTCTTATCCTCCATATTTGTATAATAGTTGGTTGCTAAATAGTGGGGCTTCTAAATGCCTCAATCCTCTCAAATCTAGTTGAGAGGGAGACGAGTTTGAAGATTATTCTTGGGGACAACACTACATATCCAGTAAAAGGCTTTGGTACTATCAAATTTTATTTAGACTATGGAGAATATATTATTATTTATGAAATGATGTATGTTCTAGAACTAAATAAGAAATTGATATCTTTTTCTACCTTGGAAGATGAAGGAATGCGAGTAACCCTCATCAATGGAAAGGTCCTATCCTAGCTAAAGGAATCCTGAATGATACATGCTTTTACATTGGGATCTAGAGTTGAAGGAATCTATAGAGTCAATGGAAAAGTTCTTTTAGCAATGGTGCACGATACTAATTATCAAAGTGAGCTATGGAACAGAAGTAAAAAGAATTCATGGGGACCACTCCCCTCTAGAAGGATCAAGACTAATGATAATCCCGAAAAAAAATGGAGTAGCTATGAAAGAAAAAGTTTGAAAGGATGTTATGGCCAAAGAATATACTATGAAGAATGATGTATGCAGTGTTGTTCTCAGACCTCAAGGGAAACCTGATCCAACTTCAAAATGGCTATATAAGATAAAGCATGAAGTAGGTGAAAGAATTGAAAAGTATAAAGAAGAAATATTTGTTGATTAGCCTCAGGGGTTTGAAATACAGGATAGGAAAACTCACATGTTGTTCCGAGACCCCAAGGGAATCCTGATGCAACTTCAAAATCACTATATAAGATAAAGCATGAAGTATATGGAAGCATTGAAAAGTACAAATAAGAAATATGTGTTTATTATCCTCAGGGGTTTGAAATACAGGATATAAAAACTCACATTTTCATATTGAAGAAATCATTATGTGGTTTGAAGAAAGCTCCCCAAGCCTAGTATGTTAGAATTGGTAGTTACCTGGTGAAGCTTAGATTCACTAGAAGTAGTGTTGATTTGAACCTCTACCTCAAACTGGTCCAAGATATGACTTTGATTTTGGTTTTATATATTGAAAATATATTCTTAACAAGTACTGAGCCTTTGATTATTGAGTGTAAAAATGAGTTAGCTTCTGATTTCGAGATGAAAGATCTTGGTCTGAGATACACTTCTAGAGATATGAAACTGTGAGGATACACCACTGATGATTGGGTTGGAACCATTATTAACAGCAAGAGCACATCCGGGTGCTGCTTGGGATCTGCAATGATATCTTGTATGAGTAGGAAGAAAAAGTTTGTAGATATGAGCATGATCAAGGTAGAGTATATTATTGTTGGCATGGCTAGCTGTGAGGTAGTATGGTTAAGGAATCTCTTTAGAGAGTTGTTCGAGTAGGTTCTAGATATGATAGTGATATATTGTGAAAACAATAGTGGGATTTGATTAACAAAGAATCCATTTTTCATGAAAAGTCCAAGCATATTGAGATCATATGTCATTACATATGCGGCATGGTGTAGGAAGAGTTATGAGTCTCCATCATACTTCGACTAATGAGCATCTTGTCGTCATATAGAAGCTTGGACTGATGGATGTGACCCTCCCAAGTAAGGGTCCTAAATGATTGAAGACACTGAGCTATGATCTCCCCACTGTCTAAGCTCTCAGGTTGAGGAATTAAACCTTAGAGCTCCTAAGGTTGAGGGACCTCTGGATTTGAAAGAGTATACTAGAATTGGAATCTGTCTTTCCCACCAATCCGGGTAATGTGTGTTGGTTTCTTGAGTTAGGTGCGATCCTTACCACTTATGGTAAGTGGCATCCTGCTCAAGCTAGAGATGCATGTGTTCTACCATTGACTCTTGATGGCCAAGTTGGGAAGATCAAAAAATAATAGGATAGGTGTGATATTTATCATTTATGGAGAGTGGTATCCCTCATATCATCACCAGGTAGTGGGATAGGCATGATCCTAACCTCATAAGGTAAGTAGAATCCCTCCTATTGTTTGTGGATACCCAAGTAGTAGCATTTGATCCTCACTAGAAAATGGTTCCCAGGTAGTAGAAATGGCTCCCCACTAGTAGATGATTCCTGGGTAGTTGCATTGGCTTCCCACTAGTAGATGATCCCTAGGTAGTAGCATTGGCTCCCCGCTGGTAGTTATTTCAGGTGCTAGCAATGGATATACGATGGATGTAGGGTGGTAGCTATAGCTCCTTTATTATTTTTCTTCTTTATATTCAAGAATGATTTAGAAAATAGAGTCAAGTCAAGATGATCATTAATGAAATATGATTTGATGACGAGATATTTGTGATGATCACATGATGCAGTTGGAATTTATCCCTAGCTGAGAAGGAGTATTAATTTGGCAGTTCAATGACAAATTCCAATCATTGGATGATATTCCTCTTTTCAAGAGGACCAAAATTGACCTTTGAAACACTGAATTTGGATAGAGAAAAGTGTATTTTTTAAGTCAAGCCCACAGGTACACAAATTGTCAAGGTCGGCCTAAGGATAAATTCCCCTCCTCCAACGGATATAAATACAAGTGACCTTAAGCTCATTTGAACATCACACATCAAATCATCTTCTCTCTCTCAATCTAATTTGTTTCTATAGGCCCGAGGCAGGTTTTTTCACACATGTGGGCAAAAAGGAGGATGAAATTATAGGTGGTTGAAAATCTAAACTTATCTACACCCTTGACCACATTTACCAACGTTGACTTTGACCTTTCGAGGAGATTCTGACTTTGATTTTTCTGGGGTATCTCTGTCTCATAAGGCCACATATTTTGGCATAAAACCAAGGAATTTAGAGCATTTTGACTTGGGTTGACTAGAGAATATTCTCTCTCATTTGACTAAGTTTCATTAGGTGTTTTTAGACTATTTTTTGCTCTGTTTGACCAACACTTGAGGCCACACTTCTTGACCTTTGACCGAGTTTGATTGGAGCACTTTGGTTGTAGGACCATGGACTAGGTAGGGCACATTGACTGCTGTTCATTGTTGACCATTGACCAAAATTGAAAATTATGATAGTTGACTGGATTTGACTTTTCTTCATTAGCACTTTTAGATCTTAGATGGTTAGATAAGTCAAACTTTGACTTTAACTCTTATTTATGGACTTGGGTTCATTGTACTCTCTGTTGAACATTTTATGACAATCTACTAGAAGAAGAATTTTCATAGGGTTTTTCCCCTTGTGGAGCTTTTCCCTAGTCTTTGGCCAAATCAGTGTCTCTTGTTGATATTCTTGATTGTTTCCTATTGTCATTGCATTTACTGTTATATTCAATTACTGTTGATTATTGGAAGAATTAATTGTTATTGAAAAGATTGATTAATGAAGGATCGGATTGGGCTAAAGTAATTACCATAACATAGAGTAGTGGAAAATTAACAAGGAATAGGAGAAAATATTTCACCAAAGTCAATTCCCTTTACCTGGGAATAACCTTTTTCTACTCATCGAGCTTTATATTTCTCCACTTTATTTTATGCATGTAAGTTCCTCTCAAACAATTGTTTTCTACTATTAGGATTTCTTCTAGATGAAAAATCAAGTAGATCTTAAGCCTCATTCTTTTCCAAAACTTCCATTTCCTCAACCATGGCCATTTTCCATAGTTTACCATCTTCTTAATTAGTTTCCTCCCTAATAATTTTGGGATAAACATTTGTAATGGGTAAAATGAAACTAGAATTAAAATAAAGAGAATACTTATCTCATTGTTTTTTTAAATTAATATAAAAAAACAATTACCTTATTTTCTAAATCAATAATTATCTTATTTTCTTAAAAAATATTATTATTATTATTATTGGAATCTTCTTTTCAATCCTTCAGATAAAAATAAATTTTTTCTATTTTTATTATCACTATATAATATATAATTTAATATGAAATCATTACAGTGCTTCACAAAAAAAAAAAAAAATATAAAATATTTTAATCATATTATTATTATTGAAATTTTCTCATCATCCTTCATCATAAAATAAATTTTATCACAAAATATATTGATATTAATATAGCATGAAATCATTACATAATACTCTAGCATTCTTAAAAAATTATGAAATATATTAGTTATTGTATATTGATTTGGATTCCATCGCATTTACAAATGTTCCATGGACGTTTCGAACCAAAATATGTGAAAGACTAATCTCACGAGAAGTTAGGATAAGCAGGTAAAGGAATGGGTGAAAAAATAAAACCCGACTAAAAAAACCATAAACAGAAAAGATGATTAAATTAATATAATATTAATATGTAATAAATGTAAAATATTTATGTGAATATTTGATTAAATAAAGGTCTTCATTAAATATGATTAAGTGTTTTAAATATTATGTTACAAGTTACGGAGTCATCAAATCTAGAATCTCTGAAATTTCTTAAGCGGAAGACTATTTCGCGTCAGAATATAATCCTGGATATGCATCAATGGCTCGCATCATGCTCCGCAAAGCGTTGATGGGACCAAATTAATATTTAAATATATGTGCAACCCTCTGGCTTCAGCACTGGTGTCAGTGAAATCATTGTAAAACAATAATATTAGAAAAAAACAATGAATCATGGCTCGTTAAACTAGTCCTTGGCTAATAAATATGAATAAAATAAATAAATAAATAAAAACATAGCTTTTAAAATTATACTTATACTTTAGGAAAGGAGAAAATATTTAGTATATTTAACTAAATTAATGTCAAATCAGCTACAAACTGAATGTGTAGTCATGCCATGCGGCATGGAAAATAAGCATCTTGGATAAAGAAATTTATTTTCACATGAAATCATGTCACTTTATATATATCACTTCGTAATTTAAAATGAAGTGAAATGTGGACATTTTACATAGCGTTTTTCCCTTTTTCAAAAAATATTAATAGTTGTAATGTAGTGTAGTTCCTTCTTTATAGCTAATTAATTGATACTTTTTTATAAAGTTTTCAGCGTGTTAAAATATGAAATTGTGATCAAATTTTATTTTGGACAGCTCACTTAATGGATATAATGATTGCATTGAATTTCTCTTTTCGAGAGTACTAAAATCGACCTAGAGATCACTCAAAATGGATAAGGGAAAGTTTACTTATGAAGAAACTCCCTCATGCACACATTTGACAAAGTCAATCCTAAAGCAATGTGGACACCCTTGGAAGGCTATAAATACAAGTGACATCTACCTCATTTGCACACCATCATGATACACTCTTCTATCTTAGGTTTTGGCTTGCACGGGTCTGAGGCTCGTTTGCGGAGGAACAAGTTCGCTCTGAGGTGAAATTGTGGGGTCTGAAGCTCGCATCTTAGTTTTAGGGTTTTAGGCCATAGTCGTAGGCACAACGTATGAACAAATCAACCACATTTTCTCGCATAGAAGCTCATCCGTGCAAATGGAGCCTTCCAGTCGCACAAACTCTTCATCCATGCAACTATGAGTTAGAGTTTCAGAATTGTAGCCACTCGCTTCTCTCATACCAGATCTGACCTCAGTCGCTTGCATGCTAGGCTTAAGGGTGGGACTTAGCTACTATAGTCACTTGCATGACATCTCCTCCATGCAACTGTGACCTAAATGATGGAATCTCATTTGTCAAAAGATTTTGCTTCGTTACCACATGGTTCGATAGTTGACTGCAGATAATGACAGTTCATTACAGACTTCATAATCAAAATTTTGAGTATAAGCTTCTTTGGGTTCATTTATGGATGTTGTAGTTGCTTTTGTTGGTTAGTTATATAGATGAAGATATAGATCATTGTACTCTCTTTTTCTAAATAATTTGATGACAATCTAAGAAGAAGAAGAATTAGAAAGGGTTTTCCCCATAGTGGGTTTTGTCCCAGTCTCCGACCAATCCTGGTGTCTATGTGTGTCAATGTTTTTCTTCTATTGCTCCTTTATGTTCCGCTGAATTGATGATGATATTGTTCTTTCAACATAGTTGCATATGTTGTTGAATAATGATGTAAATCATAATAATGTTATGATGTTACGGGATGAAATTAATGTGTTAATGAATAAATACAATTATCAAAGCAAAGAGCAATATAGCCCTATGAAAAATTAACACGGTATCAAAGTTGGGCTGAAGAAAAGTCATGGAGATCACCCATATTATGAAACCATTGATGGAAGCAGGAAGAGGATGGTGGAGACCTAAAATAATTCTAAAGGTTTGAATAAAACCTTAGGGAATTTGTGTATTAGGGTTTGATGGATATTATGAGGTTAGGGTTTGAGAGAAACCATGGTTTATGGAAAAGATTTGAGATATAAAATCTAGAAATCCTAGCATGGTCAATGTGAAGATGCTAAAGAACGTATGACACATTTGATGAAGCCCTATATGGGATTGTCTCTAGTGGGCCTTGTTGTTGATAAAGTTGGTTGAAATAGTGAAGGCTGTTGAAAATGGAAACAATAAATGCTAAAAATAGAAATTCTAAAAATAGCATTTCGGGATACATTCTAATTTTAATTAGTCCCCGAATTAAAATTGAGAATTAAAATTCGAATTTGATCTTGGCAACTGTTTGAAAAATAATTAATTAATTCATCTTAAGTTAATTAGTTGTAGAAAATCAAACATGAAGTCTATGTGAAGACATGCAATAGTTTCTCCATTGATTGAGGAAGCTATCCCTTGATTAAGGAGATCAGGATGAGGTGTACTTTGAGTTGTAATTAGTTAGCTCAAATTAACTGAGTTAAGTCCAGTTAGAGTAGTTCCAACAGTTTGTGGAACTGATTGTGAGTACAGTTAGTTAATGCATGCATGCATGTAACTGCTACACTTCAGATAACTGAATATTCTCTCATAAATAACTCATGCATGTCAGTTCAGTCAGAGACCCAGTTGCGATTAGAAGAAGGGACAATGTACTATCAGTTGGAGGAATTTTCCTATATAGGAAACTATCCATGCAGAAGGAATTATCTCCTTCAGAACTGCGCAGTTACTTTTGAGTTTAATGTGTTGCATGAGAGATAAATTCACACAGGTGGCAGCATTGGACCCCAGTAGAAATTGCGCAAGGAAATATGAGGCTTGGAGGGCAAAGGAGAAGGTTTGTGAGAAGCGTTTGATTGTCTATGAGCAGTAGAGGGATTGTGCTAAGAGCTGGATAGTTTTTGAGATAAAGCTTTGTGTAATCCGGACATATTTCCACTTGTAAGATAATATAAAGATCAGGGTTTTTAGCTGAGGCTTTCTCCATAGTATTCTTCCGTGTTCATGTGTGATTACTTTCTCATTCTCAATTATATGTGTTCTATTTGATCTTGCTCATATTCGATTAAGCTTCTGCAAAGTTTGTTGTAGAAGTTGATCTGGTATTTTGCTTTAGTATAGTGCATAATCTGTTGATTTACAGTGAGAAATTCTACAAAGGCAACATTGTTATTTGTACAATGTATAGTGATGACTCTCGAAGTTTAGTTCAAGAGGGAGATGATCACCTCTCATTGAAGATAAGTTATTTCCGATTTATGATGCTTCTCTATATCCTTACTTTTTTTTATACTTATTGATATGATTATTGTTTTGATCATTACTTATACTTCTTGCATGTATATTTGAGTATTTGGATGTTTCTAACCTCCTTGATGAGATGTAATAAGAGGGTCATTCTTGAGGATCACTTGATATGCAGGAAAGAAAAGCTAGAGCTAGAAAAGGTAAAGAGGCACCTGATGAAAAGATGACAAAGTGCTACAAGTTGTTTATGTCAAATGAAAAGATGCACAGGTATTTGAATACCACAAGGTATGCATGGTATATTTTTTCAATGTTATGTTTCAACTGTAATATTGGATGGCAAGGTAAGCTCTAAGGTATGATGAGAATGTCTCCTCAAATGGTTCATGCATGCATATGAAAGTGATTTGGATTCATGGTTCTTATGATGAAAAGGTGCACTTGAAAATGTATCTTACATAATGAATTTTTTGAATCTATGAAGCTACTTGGAAATATTCATTTATGATATATTAGTATTACTTTATGTTTGGCTAACATCTGTCTTTTTTGGATATCTTGATCCCAAGAAGAAGGCTAGCTCCTTGATTCTAATAGATGATAACTTGATACTATAGATATTGGGCATGGTATCCATGATGATAGAAGTTAACAATGATATTGATCTTCAGGATCTTTTGTTGACCATGGTTATGCTTTGATGTGCTTAGTAATTATGGCATATGGTAAAATGGAATGCCCTGGCTTGATGGATTGAGTTAAGTGACAAAGAAGTGATGTTGTGATCATGATTCTTGAAGTATGATCTTATTGGCTATTTGACACTAACCCTTGATAAAATATTGATGTCATAATGTCATGGTGAAGTAGCTTATGTTAACATTTATGACCATGATGAATATGTGGATATAGTATGACTTCATGATCTAACAGATCTTCTGATGCATGACAATATTATAGTTAGGTTAATGACTTGAATGACGATGACTGAAGTGGCTTCCCTTTTAGAGGAAGAATCTCTCCATAAGATCCTTACTCATATTACCATTGACATTATAT
>APFE030017154.1:110095-150942 GCA_000404065.3 Pinus taeda
ACTTGGAAGAAGAAGTATACATTGAACAACCAGATGGGTTCATTCTTGGAAATGATCCAAATCTTGTATGCAGATTGAAAAAGGCTCTCTATGGGCTCAAACAAGCTCCAAGGGCTTGGTACTATCGTTTGGTTAAATATCTTCATCAACAAGGTTTTTCAAAAGGATCAGCAGATAGCAATCTTTATATAAAAGTTGAAAATGACAAATTGCTAATACTTGTTGTGTATGTAGACGACATTATTTTTGGCAGCAATGAAGAAGAAATGAGTCAAAGCTTTGCCTTGGTCATGCAGAAAGAATTTGAAATGTCCTTGCTGGGAGAACTGACATATTTCCTTGGTTTGCAAATCCAACAAAAAGAAAGAGGAATCTTTTTATCTCAAACCAAGTATCTCAAACAGATCTTGAAGAAATATGGCATGGAAGATGCAAAACAAGTATGTACACCCATGGTCACAGGATGTAGCCTCAGTGCAAATGATGAATCTGCAGCAGTACATCAACCAACCTACAGATCTATGATCGGAAGTCTACTTTATTTGACAGGTACCCAACCGGACATCATGCATGCAGTAGGAATAGTTGGTAGATTTCAGGCGAATCCAAAGGAGACTCATCTTCAGGCAGTAAAGAGAATTTTCAAATATCTTCAAGGGACACAAAATTATGGCTTATGGTATCCTAGAGATACAGATCTCACACTTCATGATTATACAGATGCAGATTGGGCCGGAAGCGTGGATGACAGGAAGAGCACAAGTGGTGGTGCGTTCTTTATGGGTTCCAGATTAGTATCTTGGTTCAGCAAGAAACAGAGTTCGGTTGCCTTGTCTACAACTGAAGCGGAATATGTTGCTGCTGCATCTTGCTGCACTCAACTCCTTTGGATGATGCAGACCTTGTAGGATTTTCAAATCACTTGTACACCACCTATTTCCATCTTATGTGATAACATAAGTGCAATTAGCATTTCAAAGAATCCAGTCATGCATTCAAAGACCAAGCATATACCAATCAAGTATCATTTTCTTTGGGAACAAGTTCTTGAACAAAAGGTCAAGTTGGAGTATGTTCCTTCCAAGGAACAAGTTGTTGATATTCTCACCAAACCATTGCCCAGGGAGACCTTTGAATACCTCAGGCAAAAACTGGGGGTTGTTGATGCATCATCTTGTTGAATCTCTTTTGATGGATGGTTGTACACAAGGTTCATTTGGGGTATATGCGTACATTTGCTGGTTTGCGGATTGGTTGCAAGGCACAGGTTCAAGGGGAGCACATAATGCATTGTTGGCATTATGGAGGACGTACAGAAAGGAGATCATGGATATTGGTCTGAATATTGCTGCAATATGTCTCTATCTCTTTCATGGTCATTTATGGTGTTTGGTGGATTATGGTTCTTCCTTGCAGATCTGGTTCATATTCAGGGGGAGCATGTTCTTAGGGGGAGCATAACCCTTTGCCCTTGATGTCAAAGGGGGAGAATGTTGCTGAAGTTTTTGAGGTTGCCATCAAGTCCAAAGGGGGAGATTGTTGGCATTATGTTTCTGGTAAGGATTACAGATGTTGTACTTGATGGCAACACCCATGGCAAGGCTCTTAATATGATGAAAATTAAGAAGTACGCAGGAGAACAGTTTAGAAGATGCGTACCTGCAGGTACGCCGTGCAGGGACCGCGGCCTGATACGCAGGTCAGCCGTTCAGGAGGTGCGTACCCCAGTGCACACACTTCAAGGCAGTGAAGCGCGCACACGTGGGGTTTCTTATGGTATTTAGCCGACGGTATTGTGTTATTATGGTTTTGGCCCGTGGTATTGATCCATGATTTGAGGAAGAACTTGCCTATATAAAGCAAAGGAGATCATTTGGCTAGAGTATCTTTTGAAATTGAATATCTTAAGAGCTGAAAGTTTGGGTTCTCGGTTTAAAAGCTTGATCTATAAAAGAGAAGTTGAAAGCGAATTTGTGAAGGGTGATCTCTTGAGCGCAAGATCAGATCTGAGCATTTGACAGTATTTCGGCCCTAATCAGAGGTACGCAAAAGCGACGAGGGTGCAGTGCGTGGGTACGCAGAGGCGACGAAGGTGCAGTGCGTGGGTACGCATAGGCAACGAAGGTTCAGTGCGTGGGTATGCAGAGGCGACGAAGGTGCAGTGCGTGGGTACGCTGAGGTGACGAAGGCGTAGTGCGTGGGTATGCAGAGCGACAGTGGTTCAGGTGCGTACGCATAGGAAACGTACGCGGTGCGATAGTCTTTCTGGGTGCGTGCCTACTGGGGCAGTACGCGGCGCGATAGTGCATTTGGGTGCGTACTATACGTAGCGCAGTAGACGAAGCAGTGCGTGGTCACGCAGTACAGCAGAAAGGAACTCTGCAGGTATACGCAGAGAAGCAGAGGGTGAAGTGCGTGGCGACGCAGGCCAGTGAAAGGAAAACTGTGTATCTGTCTTAAGATATTTTGTTGACTGGATTTTTCTGTTGAAAAGGTGTTCTGGGTTTAGTTCTGTTATTATTGATCTGGTTACTGCAGCTGACTGTGTAATTTACATGTACTTGATGATCGTTTGATGTATATGGATCCAGTTTGAAAATTTATGAAAAGTGGTCCTTGAAAAGAAGTAGGGGGTTGTAGCTCCCTTCTAGAAGAGACTGGAAAACGAGAGAGAGAGTTGTAGCTCTCGACAAGTTGCAGCCTGCGTACTGGTAAAGGACTGCACCAGTACAAGACCATTGTAAAAGGAGTTTCTAATTTGAAAGAAGATAGAGACATATTGCAACAGGTGGTTTTCACCCACATTGGGTTTCCACCTTACATCTGGTGTTCTTTGATGTGACTGCCTGTTTTTCTTGTTCATGCTCATTACTTTATGGTACTGATATGCAAAAATAATTCAAAGTATAAATAAAGAAGATTTGGTAAAAGGACTAGATAATACTAATTCACCCCCCCTCTGAGTATTATTTTCAACACCAACCAATACTTTTTAAAATTAAATTGTGGTGTATAAAAAAATGAGGCGGGGTTTGACCTCCCGACCTCCTCCCTGATAACTAGATCCTTAACTAACTCAAGCAACCGTCAACTTTGGAAAATCCTTCGGCCAATTTATATTTAAAAGCAGTTTATCAATTCGTCTAGAGAGAGGAGGCAATGCACATAGTTCGAGGCAGAATTTTGTAGGAGGGCCGAATTTTCACTTTGTCAGATTTTGACAAATTTTATATGGTTTCAACATTTCTCGATGCCACAAATGCAATGGCACTATCCGTTTCTCCATCAAAGTTCTGCATTTTTTGGCCATTTTTCAGTATGGAGGTATAAAACTCCTTTTTTTTGTAACTGATGCTTGTACTCTTCTTTCTCTTGCCACTTAATGAATGAAGGCCTCCCCATTGATCGAGCAGGGCTCAGAGACGTATTCCAAGTTGGATGAACTCCGTTATCAAGTCTTGTTGTCTTCTTTGATGCTTTATGTGGTTCTCCTCTTCTCTAATGTGCACATTAATTTTTCTATGTTAAGTTACAAATTTTGCGTGTAATTCTTTAACACATCTACAAGCAAAAGGTTTTGGATCAAGTGGTATCGAAGTGGGTCTTTTTAGATGTGAATTGTATGTTTGTATGCTAATAAGAAACAGGCTTCGAAGAGGTGAAGGGAAACTAAAGTCTTTCGATCCCGAAGAGGAGCGTGAACATCGAAGGAGAAATATGGCAGATGAAGAGGCTCATCATGAAGAGGAGTGCAATTTCCGCAAAACCTTCTATACAATGGCAGAAAATGTCTATCAGTTGCTTTCAAGGCTGGAGAAAGTAGAAGAGAGAAACCTAGAAGAACAAGGTTCAATGCATGGAAGTGGTGGAGAGGAACCCCCTCCTTCTCCTTCCACGAGTGAAAGTTCTTCTTCCTCTCATCATCATAATCATAAAAATTCAAGGGATGCATCTAAGAAACATTTCTTTAAATTACATGTCAAATTTGATCTTCCCATGTTTAATGGTGAAAGTAATGCAGAAAATTCCAAGATTCAACTGGCCTCTCTTCGGCTGAGTAGCACCTCACTCATTTGGTGGGAGAGAAAATTGCGAAGCAATAAGAGTGTGGGTAATATTCTTTTCTCATGACATAATTTCATTTCTGCATTAAAGGAACAATTATATCCCTTGGTTTATAAACAAAAATCCTTAATGGATTGGCAATAATTAAGGCAAGGCAGAGGTCAGGATGTTCAAAGATTTTTCAGAGCAATTTAGAAAACGGGCACTTAATTTGGGCATTGCACTTGACTCACCTGAAGTATTAAATAAGTATATTGGATCGTTACATAGTTACCTTAGACATTCATTATTATTGTTTGAACCAACTACTATCAACTCGGCCAGTGTAAAGGCCATCCATCTTGAGAACAAGGTCAAAAATGAAAGAGATGATCATTTCAAGAAACCACCTTTCAAACCTCCAAATGGCAAACCCAAAGTGAAAGGAAAACGAAAGGAGAAGAGGACGGCATCAACTAAGAAAGATGAAGGAGAAAGACCTTGTTTCACTCACTGCAAAATGGAAGGTCATGATGATGATCATTGTTGGAAACTATACCCGAAAAAGAGACTAAAGAAGTATGGAAGAAAATGCAAGCAGAAGATAGTGGCAATTGTGTAGCAAGACCTTCTATTCGATTCCAGAGATGAAGCATTGAACACAGTAGTAGGAATAAAAGGTACTCTTACACCTCATGTTAATTCTAAATCACATGAAGGCACTAGTTCAATAGATGAGTCTCTTCCTAATGAACAAAAGAGAATTGAGCTATTTCATATTAGAGTTATCATAAAATCATACAAAAGTGGAAACTCTATTTGATATTGGATCCCAAGCAAACTTAATTTCATAGTCCTTGGCAAAGAAGCTAGGCTTAGAAACCAAACAACATCTAAAACCTTACCCGCTTGGATGGATACATGATAAAGAAAAACTGAATGTAACTAAGTAGTGCAAGGTTAAATTTGTGATCGCTTCTAAGTTAGTGGATGAGGTAAAACTTGATGTGATACCATTGGATATCTGTGGCATGGTGTTAGGGAGTCCATATCTATATGATAGAAAGGCAACCTTCTTTCGTCATAAAAACAAATACCAAATCACAAAAGACGGGGTAGAATATATTGTAAGGGCTCATCAAACTAAAATCAATTCCAGCCTTGTAAGTGAAGGACAAATGAAGAGGTTGGTGAATTCTAGCAAGGGTTGCATGCTTATGGTTGTAAGGGGAAAGAATGAAGGATAATCCGATGCTTCCCAAGGCTGTGATAACGTGCATAAAAAGGAATTATGTGAATTAATTTCTAACTATGATGAGATGTTTCAGGGACCAAGGGGATTACCTTCGAAGAGGGAAATCCAACATGAGATCCATTTGCAGCATGATGCTCCTTTACCAAATATTGGCATGTACATGATTTCAACCATTGAGATGGAGGAGATCAAAAAGTAGGTATATGAACTATTGAACCAAGGGGTCATTAGACCGAGCACTTCTACATGTAGCTCACTGATTGTCTTAGTGCCGAAGAAAGATGGCACATGGAGGATGTGCATGGATTATAGAGCAATAAACAAAACCATGGTGAAAAATATTTACCCTCTTCCCCACATTGATGACTAATTAGATCAGTTAAAGAATAATATATATTTCACCAAATTGGATTTTCGTAGTGGTTATCACCAGGTCCGAATTACAGAGTAGGATGTGTGGAAAACCGCCTTCAAGACCAAACAGGGGTTGTTCGAATGGATGATGATGCCATTCAAACTTTGCAACGCTCCGCCCACTTTCATGAGGGTCATGAATGATCTCCTTAGGCCTTTCATTGATGAATTTTTTCTTGTATATCTAGATGATATTCTTATCTTTAGTAAAATTTGAAATGAACATGTATGCCATGTGAAGAAAGTGCTTGATCTATTGAAAAAAGAAAAACTCTATGTAAAATTGTCAAAGTGTGAGTTTGGGAAAACCTCTTTGGTTTACCTAGGTCATATTGTTTGTCATGGTTAGCTAAAAATTGATCCTTCTAAAGTTGAAGCAATTGTAAATTGGCCTAAACCTACTAGTGTAATCGAGGTTTACAACTTTTTGGGTGCAGTACAGTATTGGAGGAGATTTATTGCCAATTTCTCTATTATTGCAGCACCTTTAAATGCATTGACAAGTGTAAAGCAAGTCTTTCAATGGGGAGGAAAGCAGCAGAAGTCCTTCAAAACATTGAAAGAAAAGATTAGCACCGCACCGGTCTTGGCCTTACATGATCTCCAACAGCCATTCGAGATCGAGATAGACGCTAGCGAATATGCCATGGGACCTGTACTGATGCAGCAAAATAAGTCGATATGTTACCATTCAGAGAAGTTCTCTCAGGCTGTGATAAACTATCCCACTTATGAAAAGGAGTTATATGCCTTGGTCCAGAGTGTGAAAAAGTGGAAACACTTCCTGATCAGCAAGGAGACCATCATCTATACGAATCATCAACCCTTGCAATATCTTTAGTCACAAACCAAGTTGCAGCAATCTCATCATTTTAGGTGGATGGGTTTTCTTTAAAAGTTACATCTAGTAATAAAGTATAAGAAGGGCACTAGGGCACTAGCAACAAAGTGGCCGATATGTTATCTCGCCCTCCTATTTCTGCTTCTGTTATTTTTCATAATGCATTGTTATCTTCTGAAAGTTATGCTAAACAATATGCTAACGATGATGACTTTAAGGAGATTTATGCAAAACTAACCCATGGTTCACAAGTGGACAACTATCACTTGTAGGGGAAACTGTTGTATCACCTTAGCAAATTATGCATACCCACAGAAGAAAGGGTACATGTAATCTGGGAGGCCCACACCTCTCTTGTGTTTGGTCATTTTGATGTCGAAAAAACTTTGTGTCATGTACAAAGATTTTGTTTTTTGCCTCATATGAAGAACATTATGACTCACTATGTAAAGGGATGTGTGATGTGTTCTGTTTCAAATCCCTCTAATAGAAAACTCTAGCTCTACACACCATTCCCTATTTCGAGTCATCCATGGGAAAGTGTGTCGATGGATTTTGTAGGAGGATTGCCTTTGTCTAGAAAAAGTCATGACTATTTGTATGTTGTTGTTGACCATTTTAGTAAGATGTGTATTTTAATGCCTTGTAAAAAGTAGATCACTGTAGAGCAGATTGCTTATCTTTTCTTTCAGCATGTTTGGGTCCATTTCGGGTTGCCCACATCAATTGTGTCAGATTGGGACTTTTGCTTTCTCGGAGATTTTGGACCAGCTTGTGGAAGATTATGGACACAAAGTTGAAAAGAAGCATGACATTTCATCCATAGACTGACGCATAGACAGAGGTTGTCAATTGCACCATGGTACACTTGTTGTGAGGCTATTGTGGGAAACATCCTAAGTTGTGGGATGAGAATCTTCCATATGTGCAACATTCCTATAACCGAGCAGTGCACTCATCAATGCATCGTTCACCATTTGAGACACGTTTTGGCTACCTGCCAAAGACCCTTTTGATATGGTTTTTGGAAGGGAAGATGACTCCAGTGGACGTGATGACAAGGACAAAGCACAATAGTTCATTCATCAGATCCAGTTGATTCACTGAGAAGCATGGGAGTAGTTGGAGAAAAGTCAAGCCCGGTACAAGGCTTGACATGACAAACACCAAGTTTACCATCAATTTCAAGTGGGTGACAAAGTGTGGTTCCATATCAACAAGGATAGGATGAAGGGGTAAGGGAAGAAGTTGCAACCAATCTGGTATGGTCCATTCACAATCTTGGAGAAGATTGGAAACAATGCCTTTCATCTTGATTTGCCCATATATATGCAAATGTACTCCGTAGTGAATGTGGATAACTTAAAGTTGTATGAGCCACCATTGATTATGGACACCAAAGAGGTGGGCGCAGTTCCTATAGTTGATGAACTTGCACCAGAGTATCTCTATGAGTTACCTGAAGACATCATCCTTAACAGAAGAACCAAGACTTCATGACGAGGAGATGTGGAATACCTTCGAGTTGGTTTCAATGGGATGCACCCTAGCAAGGCAAAATGGCTAGAAAAAGCAAGAGTGAGGGAACAATTCCCTCACTTACCAATTGACTGATAAAGATTTTGGCAATCCAAAAGCTCCTCAATGGGGAGGATTGATCTAGGTGGATCTCTAGACACCAGTGGCATGGAAAAAGCTCAAAATTCAAAGTGGAGGAAAGGAAATGAACTTGACATCAGATCGAAGTGCTTGTCGCCCTGATTCCAATGGTGCAAACGACACTCCAATCCGAGTTTGGATGAAGGAGATAGAGGAAGTCAAAGTTGGGTTTACTTTTTGATGACTGGGTAGGATTAACAAGGACACAATTTGCACTTTTCCGGTGGATGGAATCCGGCAAAATCCGGCTAGATTCTGGGAAAAATTGTTGCCTCGTTAGAATGACTCCTTCAGCTTAAAAACATAATTTCTACAAACGACATATTGTTTTAATATAACAAAAAAAAGAAAAGAAAAAAGGGTGGCAGGTCACCAACCCTGCCACCCGAACTCTATCCACATAAAAAATTATGTAATTGGTGGAGGGGTGGGCCATGACCCCCAGCCCCTCCCACAGAACTCCCACAACACCACAACCTAAAACAGGGTGGGCGACCATGATCCCGCCACCCCAGAAACCTCATAACAAGAACTACAGGGCTGTTAAAACAAGCAAGGGAGTTGGGTGGGCTGACCTTTGGGGCACGGAATCGATCCTGAAACACGCAACAACCAAACTGAATGGTTGAGGTGGGTACGGTGGGTGGGCCCGACCTAACCAATACTTTTTAAAATTAAATTGTAGTGTATAAAAAAGGGAGGAGGCAGGGTTTGACCTCCCGGCCTCCTCCCTCATAACTGGATCCTTAACCAACTCAGCCAATCATAAAATTTGGAAAATCTGCTAGCCAATTTATATTTAAACACAATTTATTAGTGCGCCCAGGGAGAGGACACAGTGCATGCAGTGCGAGGCAAAATTTTGCAGGAGGGCCGAATTTTCACTTTGTCAGATTTTGACAGATTTTATATTGTTTCAACATTTATCGACGCCACAAATGCAATCGTGTTGTCCGTTTCTCCATCAGAGTTCTGAATTTTTTGGCCATGTTTCAGTATGGAGGTATAAAATTCCTTTTTTTTGTAAATGATGCTTGTACTCTTCATTCTCTTGCCACTTAATGAATGAAGGCCTCCCCATTGATTGAGCAGGGCACGGAGATGTAGTCCAAGTTGGACGAACTCCGTTATCAAGTCTTGTTGTCTTCTTTCATGCTTTATGTGTTTCTCCTCTTCTCTCATGTGCACATTAAGTTTTCTATGTTAAGTTACAATTTATGCATGTAATTCTTTAACACATCTACAAGCAAAATATTTTGGATCACAAGTGATCAAGATATGATGTGTCATTATGATTTAAGTTTGGGCTTCAAGAGTTTGACATGATTTGGCTAATTGATATAGATGAGCAGTGTTTGGAGTTTTAACATGATGCTTGATAATGACTTAAAACTTTGACTTGATGCTAAGATATGTTCAGGACTATAGATCTCACTATGATAATGAATTTGGGATTTGACCTGATGACTAATGATTTGATTTGACGACTAATGATTTTCCTTCATGACAATGCTATGTGGGTATAGTGAATTTCAGTTACTAATATTGGTATTCAGTAATGGTTTTGTACTGGCCTCCTCGTTCTTAGCATATTGGTTGAAGTATTGACAATTGTGATTCAATGTGAAGTAATCTGACAATGAATAGATGGAACCTACATAACTTATTCTTAGTGTATGAATTTGCATCTAGTGACTTATATTATGATCATGAGGATGATTTGATGAAATTTGGATTGATATTGTTTGATAAATGACAATTTGTTGGCATGATAATAGATGAAGTCATGACTTGATGAGATCTCTATTTGTCACCTGGTCTAAAGAATTTGATACAAATGATATTGATGAGTTTGATACTAGTTTTGATGTGACATAAATGATTCATGTAAGACTAAGAATATTGATTTGGTAAAGCGTTATGTTTACAGAAAGATTTCTATAAAGAAACCTCCCTGATCCAGATATGTCCACACTGACAATTATTTGGTGAAGCTAAGAATATTTGTTGATCCAAACCTCTACTTCATAAGTGTTCCAAGGTATGACTTTGATTTTGAATTTGGTTTTATATATTGATGGTATACTCTTGATAGGTAATGAGCCCCTGATAATCAAAGTAAGATGGAGATGGTCTTTGAAGTGCAAAATGAAGAATCATGGCCTGATGATTCAATTTATGATGTTTGGAAAAGCAAAATCTCTATTGCAAAGATATTGAAGAGATATTGTTGAACTTGAATTTGAAATTGACAGTTGCTTGAAGCATTGATTTTCCATTTGAACACCTGTTTGTATACATATATCTTTTACATAGAACTCGAGTCGATTCATGATTTATCTACTTAATATACATTGAGCTTCTGCCTAGCATCCCTCAAAATGCTTGCATGGGATGATCAATTTTTTATCTACGATATTCATTCTATGATATGTGACTAGTTGGATGTATTGATGATGATTAGGATCATTGTTGGTGAGATGAGCACATTTGGATGTTGCCTTATTATGAGATCTGCCATGATATCTTGGATGAGAGGTGTGTAGCATGACCGAGGTTGAGTACGATGTTGCTAGCATAGCTAGCTGTGAGGCAGGATGAAGAAGCTCCTTAGAGATTCGTCTGAGTAGGATCTTGGTATGACATGGATACATTATGATGACAAAAAGTGGAAACTAATTGGTAGATAATGTTGAATATAGTTGATACTAAGAAACCTTCATATATTGAGATAATATTGTTGTTTGAGACAAGGTCAGGCTTGTGGTTGGAACCTCTTTGAGAGGGAGGATGAGTATGGTATCCTTTTTGTGATATATATATGTTTGTTTATGTTCTAATAAAATATTTGGTTTGATGTTTAGTATGAACAGGTGGAATCTACTATTGAGACATGATGATTACCAGATATGAGTACGATGATATGTTGTTAATATATAGCGAGCATTGTTGATTGAAGACATTGATTGAGCTATTCCTCCCTTGTTTGAGCTCCTAAGGTTTGGAATTGAGATGGAGAGCTCTTGGAGTTAAGGGAACTTTGGACAATATGGTTTCACCCATATATTTTACCCATGGGGTTGAAGATGCTTCTCCCCTATCTTGGTCTTTGCAGAGTATACTCCAGTTGGCATTATACCCACAAGTTGGGATTGTTGGGAATATTGATCCCCATATAGCCAACAAGTTGAGAGTGTACTTGGGGTGTGCAATCCAAGTCGATTATGATGCAGGTGTTCTACCACATGGATGCTTAGAGCCATCGATGGGAAGATCGATAGGAAATAGGATTGGGCTGAGATGTCCTCCCCTGTGTGTTTGGATATCCTATTTCTTGATATGGGGTCATAGTAATAGCTCCCCCATGAGATATCGGGTTCAAATATTCTCCTCGATGTGGTTCTAGGTTGAGATATGATCCTCGATGTGGTTCCAAGTTGAGATATGATCCTCAATGTGGTTCCAAGTTGAGATGTGCTCCCTGATGATATGCTCTCTGATGATGATACATGTCGTAGATTTAACTCCCTGTCGATATCTTCAAGTAGTAGCCCGTTGATTACAGGGTGGTAGCTTAGGCTCCCCTCCGATGACAAATTCGTCTTCTTTTAGATTTGAGAATACTCAACATATGATTAGGGACAATCAAGAGATAAGCATGAATGAGTAAGAGATGAATTGAGATGATCAATGATGATACAAAATGATGAGATACTTGAGATTGGATATGATTTAATGATAGGATACACATGACATGATGCAGGTGGAAGTCTCCCTAGTTGAGAAGGAGTGTTAAAATATGCAACTACAATTAAATTCCACATTGGAAAGCTCACCTGATGGAGATAATGATTGCATTGAATTCCTATTTTTGAGGGCCAAAATCAACCTAACGATCACTCAAAACGGATAAGGGAAAGTGTACTTATGAATAAAAACCCACATGTGCACATTTGACAAGGTCGGACCTAAAGCAAAGTGGACACCCTTGGAAAGCTATAAATACAAGTAACCTCTATGTCATTTGGACACCATCATGAGACAGTCTTCTATCTTGGTTTTTGGCTCAAACAGATTTGAGGCTTGTTCGTAGAGGAACAAGTTCACTTTGAGGTGAAATTGTAGGGTTGGAAGCTCGCATCTTAGTTTTAGGGCTTTGGGTCACAGTCGCAGGCACAACACAGGAGGAAATTGACAAAAATCACTCGCATAAAAGCTCATGTGTGTGACTAGAGCCTACCTATTGCACATAAAACTCTCCATCCACGTCACTGGGAGTTAGGGTTTTAGTATCACAGCCGCTCACTTCTCTTAGACCATATACGACCCCATTCGCTCACATGTCATGCTTAAGGGTGCGACTGGGATGCTATAGTTGCTCACATGACTCCTCCTTCATTCGAATGGGGCATAAATTCTAGAATCTTAATTGTCCAAATATTTCGCTTAGTGACCGCAGGATTTGGTAGTTGATTGCAGATAATGACAATTCATTATAGACTTCAGAATCAAATTTTTGAGTATAAGCTTTGTTGGGTTCATTTATGGATGTTTTAGTTGTTTTTGTGGGTTAATTATATATATGAAGATATGGCTCATTGTACTCTCTTTTGTTGAATCATTTGATGAAAATAGAAGAAGAAGAAGAATTTGAAAGTGTTTCCCCATAGTGGGTTTTATACTAGTCTCCAATCAAACCTGGTGTCTCTATGTGTGAATGGTTTTATTCTATTGTTCCTTTATATTCCACTGCATTGATGATGATGATATTAATCTTTCTACATAGTTTCATATGTTGCTAAATAATGGTGTAAATATGAATAATGCTATCATCTTATGGGGTTAACTTAATGTGTTGATGAAGAAATGCAATTATCAAAGCAAAGAAAAATATAGCCCTATGAAAGATTAACACCGCATAGGATAATCTCTCCACACAAGCATACCTTTTCTTCTCAAATTCCTCAATAAAACCACCTTCACACAACTTCCTCCACATTGAATAACAAATTTTGGCCAGTCATTGAAATTCGATGTTGTGAACATTGGGAATTGTGTGTTTTTCCAGAGAATAAAGAACAACGCCAAAAAAAATAAAGTTCATACCTCTTCGACCAAAATTCTCACATTATCCTAGAAATTCAAGTCCCAAAACAATTTATTAAAATACAAGGACCGATGCATGTGGCCCTTGTCACCCTTTAGCCACACCGAGGTCTTAATATATCGAATTGAAACCAGGGCCATGAGGATGAATGAAAGAAGTGATATCATCCCTAGCATAACCATTTTCCAACCCATGATACCACAATACCACTTTTTTTTGTTCCATTACAAAAATAATCATATTGTTTCTCTACAATTTCTAACACTTTTTTGAATAACTAGACAAAGAAAATTATAGATGATTTAACTATAGTTTCTTTGACAAGTGCCTATGATCACCAATCAATGCATGTGATCATTACATATATATATATAGATATATAGAAATTGATTATGTTTGGGAACAACTCTTTTCCACCAATAACATTGTAGATAAAACAGAGAGAAAAATGATGCATCTTGGGTTGTTGTGCTTTTTGTGATAGTTGTAATAATGAACATAATGTCACCTAATACATCATGGCCACGTGCATGAAAGCACATGATGTCTAGTGTTTCATTTTGGTTTCTTTGAAGTCTCCACCTTTGTTAGTGGAATAAACTCATTTATTACCATGTTTCCTTGTATCCCATTGTTTATTTAAATGATTATTATATGTATCAGCCTCCATCTTTTTTATTGGAATGGCATTTTAAAATTAGCTTGGCATTGGTTTTCAAGGGAGGGACCTAAATGTCAGCTACAACAATTTTTTGATTGTTAGTTTAATTTTATATTGTATTTGTATGTTATAATTTTAGAAAAAGAATAAAATTGAATTTTGAAATAAACTCGGTAATTGTATTAATATTTCCAACTAAATAATATTTATTATGCGGATTAATATTTTCTAAATAAATAATGTTTATTATGTGGAGCTTTCACTGCATGGAGGAAAGCTCCGCACAAGCAAAATCAACACAAGGAATCTCCACACAAAGTATGCCGAGGAAAGTTTGAATATTGATTATCGAGAAGGAAGAAACTTGTCTCCACACATCACAAGACCACTTCATGTAAACTTCGTGTAAGCAAACAAAGGACTACGGAAGTGAAAATCCAGTACAAAAAATAATAAGTATTTGAAAAATTCGACAAAATATGTCAGTTAGTTTGTTTCATCATGCTATGCTACGCCGAAATGCTTCCTCTCAACTCTAGACCCAAAACTCTATTAATCGAGTCTATTAAACTGCTTTGAAATTGATTTGGCTCCAAAACAAAGAGAATTGGTTATTTCCAAATGCCAACAGTGATAATGTTGACCCAAGGCACTTGAGTAGTTCTGGAAGAAGTGGAAAATGAAATGATTGGATCAAACTAAGAACAAAAGAAAATGATTAAGCAATTATGGAAGCTTCACAAATGACAAAATCCCAAATGAAGAGATGAAAATAGATTGCATTCCACAGATTGATGACGTAATTCATAGGCATATGGGAGGAGGATACTTTTTTCCTAATTCGATTGCCACCCATTGCACTCTAAGCTTAATTAATGTCTACTTCAAAAATGTCATTGTAGCCTTAGGTGGAGGACCTCGTGATAATTCCAGGAATAGAGTGTAGAATAATGACCCAACCATTGTTGGCTATTGCACTCATATCTAATATTTATTGAAGTTAGCTTGCAAAATATTGTTGTCTCCTAAGTTGCAAGGCACATAGAGTGAAAAATAACGACCCAACAAGAAAAACACCTAATTTGATAGTTATTGAATTATATTGCATTATCATGAAGCATTGTTTGCCCCACAAATTTCACTATGCTTGTAAATAGTACATGCATTATGTACAAAAGAGTGCACCACCTTTTCCAAGTTGATGGGAAATTTCATTTTCATCTAACGTATCACCATGATGATACAAAATGCTGAAAACTAAATCATATCATATGGCTCTACATAAGCATTTTTATTATTGGTGTATCATAATGCTTGATTTATCAGGATTCAATGATGTATGGTGATGATTCTGATGCTTTTTCTCTTATCAGTAAGGAATGGTTGGATTGTCGAATATTTGTGCTCCAACGAGTCCATGAACTCATGATAGAAACATGGTTTTTGGAGTCCAATATTGCAAACCTTTGTGGACAATCCGGATCATGCCACTACAAAAAACGACCACAAAAGCTTAAAATATAACGTAACCTTTGTATGCCCCATAGGATATGGAAACACGATAAAATTGATACAGGTGAATGTAAAACTCAAGCCTCCAGCTCACTGGACCTGACCTTACCACTACATGCCTTCTTTGGTAGAAGAATGGTTTAAATATTAGGCAACACAATTCCATTAGCTATGGTTACCCTACCTAGAAGCTTGCTCAACTCTTCATTGTTTCCCACTACTAACTGAATGTGGCAAGGAATAATCCGCATCTTCTTGTTATCCCTTGCAACATTTCCATCCAACTTGAGCACGTACAATTTGTTCAATCAATTCACTCACATCGAATAATTTTGATTCTTAGTGGTATTGGAACCGGATCCCAGGTTTGGTTCCTCATCTGCCTGTAAAATAGGACTGTGTAAGGATAGGTGGCTGCATTTAAGGTCAAGTCATTTTATTTCTTGGGCCACCCAATTATCCTCCTACATTCAATGGGCCCATGACCTAGTGGTGGTCCAACAATGATTCATTGTGATTGTTGGTTCATCGGATGAATTTGAATCTGTACCCCCTCCTCGGAACTTAGTTAGTTGGATCTTGAGTGAACGAAGTATCCTGTCACATTTCGAGACTTCCGACCTATTTATCTCTGCAATGATGTTTATAAGATTATCTCTAAGCTTGTTGCAGTTAGGCTAAAACAATATTTGTTAGCTTACATCTCTCCAGAAAAATTTGGGTTTATTGAGGGGTGACAAATCTAGGATGCGGTGGCTACTGCACAAGAATGTCTTCTTACTATCAAGGTAAGTGGACAAAAATCATGTCTTATAAAAATTGATATCAGCAAGGATTTTGAATGTGTAGACTAGGATTTTATGAGATTAATCCTATTCAAAATTGGAATATCTCACCAGAATTCCAGTTGGATCATGGCATGTGTGATTTCTGCTAATTTTCAATTATCATCAATAGGTTTCCTACTTATTTTTTCAAAACATTCAGAGGTTTGCGCCATGGGTGCACATTATCTCCTCTTATTTTCATTATGACCATGGAAGCGCTCAGTAGGAGGATCGTCAACTATAGGGACAGGGGACTAACCACTGGTATTACTATGACCCATCAAGTGAAGGTCACTCACTGCATGTTTGTGGATGATCTCCTTTTTGGTGGTGCTATTTCTATCTTAGAGTGGAAATGCTTTCATCACATCCTTGTTTCTTTCGAATTTGCTTCTAGCCTATTTATGAACATTATCAAATCAAAATTGATAATATAGCATGAGAATGTGAGAGTAATTGAACAAATTTTCCAACTTTTTGGGATCAAAACCTGGTCATTGTACTCTGGTTTGACCTACCTGGGATTTCGCATTAAACCGAATTGTTACCAGAATTTGGATTGGGGTTGGATGATTATAGAAATTGAGAAAAGAATAAATCTATGGTCCCACAGGTGGCTTGCCATGGGAGGTAGGCTTATATTGATTAAATATGTACTACAACCTATTTCTGTTTTCTAGATGCATCTTTACATGTTGCCAATGACCATTATTAAAAAGATCGATGCCATTCTTGCTAGCTTCCTATGGTATGGTACAGGTGATCAGAAAAAGATCCATCTTGTTTCCCTGGTTACTCTTACCAAAGCTGCTGGCAGTGGGGGATGGGGGATCCTCGATACTCTATCTTTTAATTGTGCACTTACCTTCAAAAGTTTGTGGAGATGTTTGACTCGTAGGGGCATCTAGTCATTGACTATTCATGGCATATTCATGGCCTATAAGGACATGAAGGACTAGATTAAAGATGGCGCAATTATCACACCCTCTTCCCTCTTATATTTAGCGATGCATGATGAGGAATTGACACTGGATTTTCACGGGTCTTTATTAGGAGGTGGGCAATGGAAATAGGACATAGGTTGGCTTAGACATTGTAGAAGGTCTTATGGGATCTCATACCCTATCTTATCCTCTTCTCCAACATTTGCACGATAGAGGTATGTTCCATTTATCTCACATTGTCTCTCATAGGGTTTCATATCCTCATATTCAATCTTGGTATCGGGCATAGGACATTGAACTTATGGGTTCATTGGCTGTAGAATGGGACCTCTACATTAGACAGGTTGAGGCCACTGGAATTTATCTCAAAGAAGAGAAGGACAAGATGACCTAGGTTGGTAACACTTTCCAGAGCCAAATTGCAGTGCGTGATATCTACAAACATATCACCAATACACTTTCAACTGTTGAGGTTCCTAACTGGCTGCATAATATTTGGAGGTGGGAGCTCCCATTAAAACTTAAATGCTTTTGATGGTTGGCTCTTCATGACAAAATACTCACCTGTAGTAATCTCTCTTGAAGAGGCTTCTATGGACCTAGTATCTACCCACTTTGTATGATTTATACGGAGGATGTTTCACATCTCCTTTTTAATTGTCCTATAGCTGCAAAAATCTGGCATATTGTACTACACTTATTTCAGATTGATGGACACTGGGTGCATCCCAACTTGGAGGTTTGCTTTAAAATATGGTTTACTACTCATCATGAGTTCTATTCCTTACCTTTTTATATCATCTGGGGCATATGGATATGTAGGAATATCAAGATATTTGAACACAAGAAGGTGGACATTAGACAGGCTCTCTTGGCTATTACAACATATTTTTCAGAGATAGGCCCCATTAAGCATGACATCAATTAGATACAGTTCATTACTCATGATGTTTGGAGGAAGTTTCCAGTTGGCTTCTTTGATGGTTCATGCAACAATACTAAATGTGGATGTGGTGCCCTCATTGTTAGGGAACTTAGACAACATTTTCATTTTTGGTGGGAAGGTGGCAGGGGTACCAATAATTGGGCATAAATTATTGCACTATGGGGTCTCCTATACTCGGCTTAATGGCTCAACATCAAAGATATTCAGGTATTTGGGGACACAAAAGGTTGCATTGATTGGATCAAAGGGCTCAATTGCTTTCAACCTCCAATGATGTCATACTGGATGAAGCACATTCGATCCATAGTGTGTACCTTTTAGCACATCTCATTTGCACACATCTTCTTGGAGCAAAACCATATTGCAGATATGATTGCCAAAAGAGGTGTGATTTGAACACCTGAGGTCATCTCATTCGCTTTATGTATTCAAGACAACAAGGTCGACACTAGCAACTTTCATATTTTCTAATTTTTCTGAATTTAGATTTTGGATATTCGAGAGTTAATATGTTTTTGATAGGACTTATCTCTGTAAATGCTCTATTTTCTTTTGAAAGTCCATTTTGATAATGTGTAAGTGATTAGATTTTTTTTGGCTTTTTGGTTCCAATGTGCCATTATTAAGCCATAGAGTTAAAAATACTTTCCTTACACAAGAAATAAGAAAATCAAAATAAACTCAGATCTATATATATATGTAGTCTCATTTTTATATATAAAAAAACAACATATTTTTAAATTTTTCCTTATGAAAAAAGAAAAGGAAAAAAGAAATAAATACATCCCGCCGTAAATATTACTTTGTGTTTTGGTGATGCTTACTTCCCCTGCTTTACATTACCTTGAATTATCGCCGAGTTCCTCAGTTGTTGTGTAGGTGATCACCGACATAAAGGCATGAAGAGAAAATGGGCATATCTCTGAGCCAAACCGCCCTCATACAGGATCTCATTAGTGAGATACATCAACGAGTTCAACTTTACCCCCGCCGCACAAATGTCGACCACATACACCGCTTTCTGTGAACATCCTCACATTTTACGCGCCTCCGTCACTCTGTCACATTGTCGATTTGCCACTGGCTGTTGCATTTACTATTGTTATGGTGGACACTAAAAATCACGCATTGTATTTGCATGGAAATAAGAAACCACGTGCCTTGATGGAAAGTCCGTGTATCTCTACCTTGATTGCTTTAAGCAACTTCCTCGGCACATGCTTCCTCCACACACACTTTCTCCACATTAAATAACGATGTTCGGTTAGTCATTTACATTTGAGGTTGTGAATATTAGGAACTGTGTTTTTCCAGAGAACAAGGAACAATGCCCCGACAGAGAAAGTTCGTTGTGGATCCTCCACCTCTCCGACCAGAATGCTCGCTTTGTCCTAGAAATTCAAATCCCAAAATAATTGATTGAACTACAAGATCTGATTCATGTGACCCCTTTAGCCACAGCGAGAGCTTAATATATCAAATCAAAACTAAGGCCACGAGGATGAATAAGATCAGTGATATCGTCCCCAGCATAACCATTGTCGAGTCCACAATAGCGCTCTTTTTTATTCCATTACAAAATTATAAATGAATAACTAGACAAAACAATAAATGATTCAACTACAGTTTCTTTGACAAGTGCCTATGATCACCAAAATGATGATGCATCATCTTGGGTTGCACTGCTTTTTTTGGTTGTTGTAATACATAATGTCACCTAGTACATCATGGCCACGTGAATGAAAGCGCATCATCTCCGGTGTTCCCATCTGGTTCCTTTGAAGTATCCACCTTTGTTAGCATAATGAACTCATTCTTAACCACGTTTCTTTGCATCCCATTTTTTATTTAGATGATTATTATACGTACCAGTCTCCACCTTTGTTAGTGGAATGGCATTTTAAAAGCCGCTTGGCATTGGTTTTCAAGGGAGGGATCCGAATGTCAACTACGTCAATTTTGTGATGGTTAGCATTGGTTTCCAATGGAGGGATCCGAATGTCAACTACGTCACTTTTGTGATTGTTAGTTTAATTTTATATTGTATTGGTATGTTATAATATTAAAAAGGATAAAATTGAATTTTGGAATAAACTCGAATTTTCGTAATTGTATTAATATTTCCAAATAAATAATGTTTATTGTGTAGATTAATATCTTCCAAATAAATAATGTTTACTACGCCGAGTTCACTGCATGGATGAAAGCTCCGCACAAGAAAAATACAAGAAAGTTGCCTCCACATAACTGGAGGAAACTTGCCTCCACACAACACAAGACCGCTTCATGTAAACTTTCATGTAAGCACTTAGGAAACACGGGACTGCAGAGGTGAAAATCCAGTACAAAACACAATAATTAATTGAACCATTCAACAAAAGATGTCAATTAGTTCGTTTCATCATGTTATGCTATGCCGAAATGCTTCCTTCAACTCCGAACCCAAAACTCTATTAAGCTACTTTTAAATTGATTTGGCACCAAAACAAAGAGCACTAGTTATTTCCAAAAGGCAACGACGATAATGACGAACCAAAGTTATTTCCAAATGCCAACGACGATAATGATGACCCAAGACACTAGTAGGAAGCTTGAGTAGTTTTGGAAGAAGTGGTAAGCGGAATGAATGGATCAAGCTAAGCGCAGAAAAAATTCATTAAGCAGATATGGAAGCTTACGAATGACGAAATACCAAATGAAGAGATAAAAATAGATTGCATTCCACAAATTGATGACATAATTCATAGGCATGGGGGGAGGAGGATATTTTTTTCCTAATTGTATTGCCACCCATTTCACTCTAATTTTAATTAATGTCTGCTTCAATATTCTTGTTGTAGCCTTAGCTGGAGGGCACCGTGATAATTCCAGAAATAGAGTGCAGAATAATGACCTATCCATTTTCAGCCATTGCACTCATGTATAATCTTTATTAAAGTTAGTTTGAAAAATCTTCTTGTCGCCTAAGTTGGAGGGTACGACAATAATTCGAGAAATAGAGTGCATTATAATGACCCAACAACTGGAGCACATGATCTGATAGTTATTGAATTATATTGCAGCATCACGATGCATTGTTCGCCCCACAGAAGAGTGCACCGCCTTTTCCAAGTTGATGGGAAATTTCATTTTCATCTAAAGTATCACCATGATGATACTGATTTAGTGAGCGAAAATGCTAAAAAGTAAATCATATCGTATCGCCCTACATTTATTATTGGTGTATCCTAATGCTTGGTTGATCAGGATTGGGTGTTGTGCGGTGATGATTTTAGTGCTTTTTCTCTGATCGGTAAGTAATAGTTGGATTGTCGAATATCTGTGCTCTAACGGGTCCATGAACTCATGATAGAAACAGAATTTTTGGAATCCAAGATTGCAAACCTCTGTACGTAGCATTGGATATGGAAACACCATAAAATTGATACAGGTGAACATAAAACTCAAGCCTCCAGTTCACTGGCCCCGACGTTATCACTGCCTGCCTTCTTTAGTAGCAGAATGGTGTAAATATTGGGCACCAAGCCATTAGCTATGGGTACCATACATAGAAGCTTGCTCAACTCTTCATTGTTTCTCACTACTAACTGAATGTGGCGAGGAATAATTCTCATCTTCTTGTTATCCCTTGTAGCATTTCCATCCAACTTGAGCATGTAAAATTTGTTCAATCAGTTCACTTATATCGAACAATTTTGATTCTTAGTGGCCGGGGAACCAAATACCAAGTGTGGTTCCTCATCTGAGTGCAAAATAGGAGTGGTGAAGGATAGGTGGCCCACATCTAAGGTCATGTCATTTTCTTTCTTGAGCCACCTAGGTATCCTCCTACATTCGATGGACCCATGGCCTAGTGGTGGTCCAACAAGGATTCCTTGTGATTGTTGGTTCATCGATTGACTTTGAATCTGTACCTCTGCCTCGGAATTTAGTCAGTTGGACCCTGATTGAACGAACTATAACTACATCCTACCATGGAGACTTTGTGTTTTTGGTGTTGCTTACTTCCCCTCCTTCGCATTACCTTGACTTATCACCGAGTTCCTCAGTTGTTGTGAAGGTGATTGCCGACCTAAGGTATGAAGGGAAAAGGAGCATATCGCCAAGCCAAACTGCCCTCTTGTATTGTCTCTAATGCTCCATTCAGGATCTCATTAGCGAGATTCTTCAACCAATTCAACTTTACCCCTACCAAATAAATTTCGACCACAAATAGCTTTCTTTGAACATTCACCCATTTTACGAGCATGCACCACTCTGTCACATTATCAATTTAGCACTTGATGTTGCATTTCCTATTCGCTATGGTGGGCACTAAAAATCACAGATTGTATTTGCATGACAATAAGAGACCACGTGCCTTCATGGAAAGTCCATTTATCTCCAGCTTGATTCCTTTTCAGGAACAAGATCCTCTTCATCAAGGCACATTTCACAATAGCCATTTCCATCACTAGCACCTATTGAAGATGTCGGGCAGGGAGGTTAATTATGGTTGGCAGGTGAAATCCAATAAGAAAAAGGAGGCTTCCGCTCCTATGCTCGACATACTTTCTTGCCTTGAAAAACTTGGAAATCTGCTTGACGCAGAACTGAAGATCGGCCTTCCAGCTTTGGGAAATATATTTTTTTACCATCTGTTGATTTCCCTCTTGATGCCATTGCTCAAGCGCTCGAAAAAATAAACATTTAGATAACATTAACAAAAAAATCCTTAAAATATCAATTGACCTATTAGTTTTTTATGTTTTTTGTCCCAACACTTGTGTGCAATAACCGAGACGCTTAGAAGTGTTGGAGGTACTACACACCTAGGACATTCACTAATGGCACATGCGAACACTTAGTTAGAGCATGGGACAACATGCAAGATCCTTTCTGCATGATTTACTCCCTGATTTTCTCCTTCTTTAACTCTGCAACTAGCTAGTTCTTCTACATGATTTACTCCATGATTTGCTCCATCCTTTCACTCCACAACTGGCTAGTTCTTTTCATGATTTACTCCTTGATTTGCTCCTCCTTTCACTCTGCAATTGGCTAGTTCTCTCTGGAACTTGTTGTAGGTGTTGAGTCCTCTCATTGATCACCACTATGGTGCATTACCTTGGGATCTTCACCCAGTAATGCTATATCATGAGCATTATAACTTATTTTCTAATGAATCATTCTTTTTGTTCTTTTGATTTTCTTTTAGTGTTTTTGCTTTCCAAAGTGGCGTGTTCAACCTTTACTAGCTAGATTCATCTGTGCAGGTTTTCTAACACATTTACATGGTATTAGAGCCCACAGGTTGCTATATAAAAGGTGCACCAATACTTTATTTTGTAGGTATTACAGCTTGGAGATCGAAGATCGACAGAAAAATGGAGTTTTCCAAAGCATCGATCTTAACACTGTACAACTATCACGAATGGAAGGACCAAATGGCTCGATACCTTTGTTAGAAAGGGTTGTACAGGATTACCATGGCTGTAGAAGTGGAACCCACTTCAGCCATAGAGAAATCCAAGTACCTCAACCGCATGGATGAGGCCCACAGATCCATATGCATGTGCATCTCCCTAGAGTTGCAGTTTCATCTATCTTCCTGCAATACTCCCAATGAGATTTGGAAAAAGGTTTAAGAACTCTACGGGAAACATGATGAGATGAAAGGACATCTGCTCGAAGTGGAGCTGTTGTCATTGGATCCACGGAACTATGACAGAATTCAAGACTTCTTCACCAAATATAATGATTTATTGCTACAACTCAAGGGTTGTGGAATTGACAAATTCAAGGAGGAGAGTCGCCAAGTTCTCTCTATTATGTCAAAGATTGAACTAGAATACTCTATCTTTGTGTCTACATTTCATTCAGTAAGGCTCGCAACAAGTAAATCCTACACTATGCCTTCTCTCAAAGAGTTCATGGAGTTCCTTACTTTTGAGTAAGATAAACTCATTTGCATGGGGAAAATCAAACCTCCAAAAGCATATGCACTTGCTGTGCATGATGGCAGCCACAATAAAAATCATAGATCTGATTCAAATCAAAAAAATCAACAGCAAAAGGACAAGGGAAAAGCGCATTCCCATCCAAAGAAGGAAGGGTACACCAAGCCCTTCAATGACTACTCCGGCTCCAGAAATGAGAAAGGGAAGAAATGAGACAAATGCACCTACTGTCACCGAGGATTTCATCCAGAATCCTCCTGCATGAAGAAACAAATTGACCAAATGGCAGAAATCCTTCAGAAGCACAACCTTGGGGACCACATCTCTCAGGGCGCCAAGAAGAAAACTGAGGATCTGCCACACGGAAAAGGTAAGTTAAATTTTCATGCTTTAGTTGCAATTAATTATTCCCCTGATGCATGGATTATAGATTCTAGTGCATCACATCATATGGCTGCTACAAAGGAAATCTATTCCTCTTTGGATGCATGCAAAGGACCTCCCATCCTCATGGGAGATGAATCACCTATTGAGGTCACCGGAAATGATAGAGTGGAACTTTTACATGGAAGCTTTGAAGATGTGCTTCATGTTCCAAAACTTTTGGTAAACCTCCTTTCAGTTTATTAGATCACTCGTTCTGGCACCCCTTCCTTCAGGAAGAAAACTTGTCTGATGCAAATGGGTCTATAGGACCAAGAGTGTTGCAGATGGGCAAATCACCAGACAAAAATCCAGGCTAGTAGCCAAAGGCTTCCGACAAGTGCATGGCATTGATTATGACAAGCCCTTTGCTCCAGTAGAAAAGATGGATTCCATATGCCTTGCACTTGCCATTGCAGCTGCCCAGGGATGGGAAGTACATCTGATGGATGTGAAGAATGCCTTTCTTCACGGAGACCTATCAGAGGAAATCTACATGGAGCAGCCACATGGTTTCATTTAGGATTCATCTTTGGTTTGCAGACTAAAGAAATCTCTCTATGGCCTTAAGCAGGCCCCGAGAGCTTGGTATGCGAAGATGGATTCTTTTCTCTCATTAGAAAACTTTGAAAGATGTTAGTTTGATCCGAATGTTTAAATGCTCAAGACACATGATTCTCTTCTTATCTTAGTTTTGTATGTGGATGATCTCTTGATCACCAGTAGCTCGGCTTTAGCCATTGTTGCAGTCAAGAGGGCCTTGCATGATAGGTTCTTGATGATGAACATGGGTCCATTACACTTCTTTCTTGGTCTTGAGATCAGCTAGGATGCCACAGGCATCAAACTCTCTCAGGCTAAGTATGCACAGGATCTCCTCGAGAGATTTCACATGACTGACTGCAAGTCAGTGCCAACTCCTTTTCTGTCTGGGGTCCACCTTGAGGATGGAGGTGACACTCCATTAGTTGATAGTACTCTCTACTTACAACTAGTGGGGAGCTTATTGTACCTCACCCACTCTAGACCAAATCTCTCATATGCAGTAGGGGCAGTTTCTAGATACATGCAGGAGTCGCATGAGCTACACTGGAATGCTACCAAGCGCATCCTCCGATATGTGCAGGGCACCATCACCTTCAGGATTCACTATCCAGCAGGCACTGCATTGAATCTCCTTGTCTTCACAGATTCCGATTGGGCGAGCGACAACATTCATCGCAAGTCCACCTCCGGATATTCACTCAGTCGAGGGTCTGGCCCTATCTATTGGTCGAGCAAGAAGCAAGCTGCTATTGCTCTCTCTTTAGCTGAGGCCGAGTACAGAGAAGTAGTCAACATCATCATTCACGCTATGTGGCTACAACACTTCCTCACTGAGTTGGGCATCTAGTTCCACCAGCCCACTGTCATCTGGTGTGACAACCAGAGCTCTCTCAAATTTTGTAGGGATCCAGTACAATGGCAACAGACGAAGCACATAGAGATCCATATGCACTACATTAGAGACTTAGTACATGATCAGGTCATTGATTTGCAGTTCTGTCATTCAGTAGAACAGACTGCAAACATCTTCACCAAGACATTCACCGAGCAGAAGTTTCACTCTTTGCGCGATCATCTTAGAGTGAAGGACACAGTTGTTTAGCAACTGTCTTTTCTTCCTCTTTTCTTTTGATTACATTGTATTTTGAGGGGGGTTTTTCCCATGAGGTTTTTTCTCTTTCCTCAATTTTAGTACAAGTTGCACTGTATTTTGGGTGACCTTTGGCCTTAGTTGTCAGGGCCCATTTTCCATTTTTCCCCATAGTGGTGTTCAAGGGGGGTGTTGGAGGTACTACACACCTAGGACCTTCACTACTGGCACATGCAGACACTTAGTTAGAGCATGGGACTACATGCAAGATCCTTTCTACATGATTTACTCCCTGATTTGCTCATTCTTTAACTCCGCAACTGGCTAGTTCTTCTGCATGATTTACTCCATGATTTGCTCCGCCTTTCACTCCACAACTGGCTAGTTCTTTTGCATGATTCACTCCCTAATTCGCTCCTCCTTTCACTCCGCAACTGTCTAGTTCTCTCTGGAACTTGTTGTAGGTGTTGAGTCCTCTCATTGATCACCACTATGGTGCATTACCTTGGGATCTTCACCTAGTAATGCTATATCATGAGCATTGTAACCTATTTTCTAATGAATCATTATTTTTGTTCTTTCGATTTTCTTTCAGTGTTTTTGCTCTGCAAAGCTGTGTGTTCAACCTTTACTAGCTAGATTCATCTGTGCAGGTTTTCTAACACATTTGCAAGAAGTGTAGACGAGATGCCAAGATCCACATAGATGATGATGAGAAAGCACCATTCAGATGAACTTCTTGTCGCAAAATCTCTCGGCCTCGGCCATGACCATTAGGTAGAGCAATGCCATGAGCATGTGCATGCCCAACACTGTAGTGATGTCAAGGTGGGGCAAGGAATGATTGGTAGAGACAATGGGGTCTTTAGGCAAGCTTAGACGATGACATTTTAGAATGGTAGAGAGAGACTTGAGTGTGCATTAAAACCATATATGCTGAAGGGTCACTCAGAGAAAAGTATGGATTCGATGAAAGAGGCGAGTTCCAACTTTGATGAACATATTTTTTTTTCCAGGTGGCTAGTAAAATTTTCAGTTACCCCGGCTAGAAGAATCACTATAGGTATTTGGTAATTTTTCTTCACTTGCAAATATTTTTAAAGTGCAAAATATAATGTGTTATTTTTCATTGTTGAAATTGTATTTTTGAATGCTAAATAAAGTAGAGTTCCAACTTTGATGAAAATATTTTTTTTTTCAAGGTGGCTATTAAAATTTTCATTACCCCCCTATAGAAGAATTGCTATAGATATTTGGTAATTCTACTTACTAGCATAGATCTATTTTAATTATGGAATTAATATGAGTGGAGAGGGATCAAATTTCTTGCAAATATTTTTAAAGTGCAAAATATAATATGTTATTTTTCATTGTTGAAATTGTATTTTTGAATGCTAAATAAAGTATATATAAGACCAAATAAAAATTTTAATGTTAAAAAATTAGTTTCTTTTCTAGATATACATGAAATGGATATCTAAATAAATGAGTTAATATAGATTTTCAAATAGTTTATTAGAATCTCTAGCTGAAATATTTTCAAAAGTATATGACAAACTTACACATTCCCTCATACTGTGGTGTAAAATGAGCCTTTCAGCTCAATAAGCCTTTGGGCTCAATAATTAGCAAATAGTTCTACTTCACTTCATAAACACAATTCATTTAGAGATCCATAATGAATTAATCAAAGTCTTTCCCTAAAAATCACATAAGAGAAATTTCCAAGTGTATTTTTAAATTATTAATCAACAAACTTCCATTTTTAATTGTGGAAAAAAAAAGTGATACTACTCAATCAAATAAATTGTGTGGAAAAAAATTTATTATATAAAAAAAAATTCAATGTATGAAACTTCCACGCATTAAATATCCATACAATAATATTTTTGAAATTGATACTTACAAAAAAACGTAAATCCATGATATTTGTAGTTATTGTAAAAAAGAGGTTCAATATGCAAAACTTAGGCACATGAAACTTCCTTATGCACATTAATCTTTTTGGAGTTGAACCTTGCAAGGAAATATAAGTCCATGATTCCCGCAGTTATTGTTTTAAAATTTTGAGGAATTGTTTTTGAGATGAGGGTTCCAACATCAATGCCGGTCCCTTGGAACTCCATTCTTCCTTGGAATTGCAATGAAACATAGATGCGCAAGGAGACATTTTAGTTTTGGAAAGACATTTTAAATTCATAAAATATGTTGTTACATTGTAAAAAAAGGTACTTTGAGACGATAAACTCTAAACAAAGAAACACTAAACCATCGCACATAATTTAAAGGATGACCACAATATCTTATTCAATAAAATAGACTTAATCATGATAAGTTACATAGCCAGAAGCACCCTGAAATCATTGGTAAATATTAAATCATTATTATTTATAATTCACATTATTACAACATGACGAGTACAATTATTGACCTAGATTTTGAGGTAAATTTGCAATTTAACATTAGTTGAATTGTAATAGTAGATTCATAAATGGATTCCATATTTCAGACTGCTCACTTACTTGATCCATTTGGACTGTTTGAGTTCTTCTCCCTTTGTTCCTTTAGCGTCCTGTCCATCGACCATATGAGTGACACGACAAGCTTGAGCGACAAGCAAACCCAAACACACTCCATTAGACCTGCATTGCAACAAACCTCGTTCATAAAATATCGACGTATCAAAACGAAAGGCCAACACTCACATGGAAGTGGTGGCATTGTACACAAATGAAGTGAGATCAACAATCTCGTGCACCCATAACAGTTAGATTTGTAAACATATGAATCTATCCTAGCCTATTGTCAACTTTTGTACTAGCTTTTACTGAATCCCGCATGGAGTAATATTGTGATGGTGATACTACTGAGATTTTCTTGGTTTTGTTAGTTGTCATATCTTTTCGATTTTGTTTTAATGTGCTCTACCCATTGTTGTTGTTGCTTTGCCTTTGTTTTCCCGAGAAGAAGAAGCAACAAGAGCGACCTTCGACATAGCCATTAGACAATGCTTCATACGGGTCACCACGTTTGACCATATTTCTGTGGGCTGTCACAGTCAACTTCAACGTTTATCCATGCTCACATTGGTTTCAGTAAATAAAAAAGAATGGTTCTGGTTCATTGAAATCTTATGGACCTAACCGTAACTTGATTTAACTTACGTTATGCTGATAGATGCCGATCGATTTTTTGAAATTGATAATAACAGTGAAATAATAAGGATGTATGTACACCCACCATGGAGCTTCATCCCTGCACTGTAATAACTGAACAACAAATATGCGTAAACCAAACAGCAAACCACCTTATATGCATATGATTATTATTTATGAAATATACATATCTATTTTTACTTCACACATGCAACGCCACTGAGAAAGGAAATCTCAAAGCACTAGAGACAACAGAGAAGCTTGCCCACTATATCATGTCTCATAGGATTGCTTTTGCTAAATTTACCAGCTCGAAGGTGTCAATGGAGTTCGCTGCTGCCCAAGACTTTTCCCCTACTCTTTGAGGTAATGTCATCGCTTGTTCAAATTAATTTTGTGAAGACTATATTTTCTGTCAATTTCGGTCAAACTAAAGCTATAGTATTGGACTTAGGTGAGTAAGTAAATTTCATGAATTGATTTTTGCGGTTAGGAAGCATTGCATTTTAAAATGAATAATCGAGAATAAAGAGCATAATTGAGGGCCACAGATAAATAAGGGCGAACTTTATCAATAATCTAAAATTGTAGAATGAACCTTACCCATCTCTTTCTAATTATTACATTTTAGTGTGAGAGTGTCTTTGGAAGGACAATATGATCTATTGGCCACCTGCAACCTAATTATTCGTTCAATGATGGAGAGAAGTCAAAAATATTATTTGAAATGGGGAAGGAGTGCAAGGGTGTGGGAAATCTGTTTAAATTGGCTTATGTCGGGTGGGAGCAACATCATATTACGTTTTTTTATGAGTACTTAAGTTTATCATAACCTCCTCAAAGTTCTTCTTCTATTACAGGGAACTTCTCTCGGTGTTTCTTTCTAATTAAGTTTGGAAAGTTATAGTTTTTTTGGTTAGGATGATTACTTTTGGAAAGTCATGTAAATGTTCATGGGATTTATTGTTTTGTACATTCTAAAGTTGAATTTTGGTGGAGGTGCACTTAATAGCTCCATGTTTTGGTTTTAGGTGTGACTTATTTTAGTTGGGTGATAAAATATATATCTTTTGGCTCTTTTTTCTTTGTTTTTTTAGTTATATTTTTTATATTTAGTGTTTTCTTATCAAGTTGTTAGTTCTTTTGTCAATTCTTTAGACTTGAGGTTTTTATTTATGTAACTCTCATTCTCCTCTTTCCACTCTCAATTTTTCTTGCCTTTTCTAGTGATTTGTGGGCTCTAATTGATTTAATCTCTATTGGTCTATGAAATCCTATTGGACTGATGCTATCCTCCCAATTAGCCCAGGCCTTTCTCTTTCCGGGGTTAACTAATTCTCTTGTTTAGTTTATTGTCGTCCTTTACCTTAAATTTGACCCCATCCTAGTTTTAGGTTTTGATTGTCTTATCTCTTCCCTTCCTATGGCTATTTGTAGAGTTACTGTAATAGGTAAAAGAGGAAGAGTGAGTAAAGTTACTCCCTCTATAAAATCTGATGCCCCTAGTGCAACTACCACTCGCCCTAGTGTTCTGACTGCTGCTTGTCTCTCAAGGGATTGTTACATGGATGTAATTCCTAATATAGTGAGATAGACCATATCTAAGGTGGAAGATGAAGCTCGAATTGAACACATATTCATTCCAGATTACCAAGTTGTCAGGGCTACTAAAGTTAGATGCCTAAGGTTAGAAATTCTACTCAATCTTGATGAATTGCATCCGTGCAAACAGTTAGTCTCTACTGGCATATAAAAATCATCATGGGAAGAGTCCTCATTGAGAGGTTTGATACTCAACAAGAGACACCGATATGCATTAAAGAGGTTTTAGAAAAACTTGAGAAGTTGTATAAAAAAGTTTCTATCTTGGCCAAGAATATGGTAGGTATCACATTTGCTCCATCCGAGGAAAACAAGGACTCAACCACAAATCTAGGTAAACTCCTCTTTTAGATAACATGATCAGGAAAGCATGCATTTCCATTACATTTTTTTATAGAGACAATGGTGTAGTTTTGAATGTTAAAATATGGCAATCCATTTTTATTAGTTAAGTTTTTACTTTAGATTATAGACTTATAGCATTAGCAATATACAATGTTAAAATTTTGAGAATCTACAACTAGTCTCTTTTCACATGTGGCAAATTGATAGCTTTTGGATAAATATGTATCACATATTTCTCTAATTACTTCTACCCTTTATTTGAATATCTTTTTTTCCTAACTAAGGATGTTGAATATTATCTAAAACCATTATATTATTTTTGAATAAAAAGTTTTAAAATCTTTCTTAGAAGTATAAGGATGGATAGTTTAAAAAAGATTTCTTAGAAGTACAATGATGGGTATAATTTGAGAGATAGTAGGAAAATTGTCTCTCTCTTTTTTTCTTTTTGTTGCCCGAGTAGGTTGAGCCTAGCTCATTCATTTTATAGAAGAAGATCAATCCAATTTGGAAATTTATTGATAGTTTAATTCATTCAAAGTAGCTTCCATTGTCAACCTCTTCCATGAAGTTTGAACTGAAGACCCTTTTTTTCTCAACTAAAGAATTCATGCTTGGAACATCTCTCAAGCATACATAGTCCTCTCTATGATTGGACCACATGAGATGTGGGGACAAAACCTCCCCACCTAACCATTGGAGTACGATAGTAATAGTTCACATTATGATGACATGTGGTGGATTAGAAGGATGTTAGTTGTGATTGATGCATTAGAACCGAGTTGAAGGGATAAATCTTCTGTGAGTTGGGACAGTGTGCATGGTTGCGACGAGTTATGGCTGATGATCATAATGTTGAGGAGTCTTACCCACATGGAATCATGAGCCTTGATGAAGGTTTGTGTGATGGGGGAAAGGAATTCATGCACCATGAACAATTGACGTTAGAGATGGCAACACTTTACGACAAATGGACTTGACGACGAGGTTGCCAAGTGGAGTTGTTTTCGAGGACGAAAACTAGAAGTGGGGGAGGATGTCAGGGCCCTAAGTTGGAACCAAGGCCAATGGGCACCCATGATAGGTCATGCTCACTTGGTGTCAAAAACCCGATATGGAACTGACTTGGAGGCACGACGATCATGCCTATGCAATGATCACGCCCACATAGAGGAGGGGCACCCAGGTCCACATAAGGGCAGTGTGTACAAGTTGGAGAGGTATGCCCTTGGCATGCCCACACTAAGGCAGGGCATTGGGCACTGCGTCGGGCAAGGCATAACAGGCATGTCATGATGGGTGCACCCACCCACACAACAACATAACATAGAAGCATCCCAACTAGGCAGGACCACACCCATGGGCGTGCCTGCACCCAAGGTAGGGGCACCAAGGCGCCGCGACGGGTAGGACGTAGTGGACAAAACAAGAGAGGGGAAACACGATGATGGAGTGAGAGACATGACACTGCGACGATGAAGTAACATGGAGCACATGGAGGCAGAGCGCCTAGGAAGGGGGCACCCACCTAACAAAGGGCACCCACACAACCCAATGACAGGTTGGCCTAGCAGCACACTTGCCCATCAAGGGTTGCTGACAAAAAAATGAAAGGTCAGCTCAACACTTAGATAGGCATAGGTCCACGCTTAACCAAAGGGAATGGACACATATAAGTAGAGGAGCTCAACACTTGGAGGGGAAAGAAAGTAAGATCACCCAAGAGAAGTAATAACTTAGAGAAGATTGCAAAAAATATAAATTCTACAATATCATAGAAAATTAAGGGATGTGATATCATAGAGTTTGAAAATGTAGCTAAGGCGCGTCAGAGAAGGGGAGAGCTTGCCAAAGTGAGCTGTTTTTTGAGAAAAACTAAGGGTGGGTTTTCTGGCCTATTTTGGGGCACAATGTTCAGGGGTTCTGCTGGGCAAGGTGCTGAGCTTAGGTTGGGAATGCCCTAGCTAAGAGACTTGGAACTTTGGCTAGTGCGTTGGGTTGGGCCAACGATGACCATTCTTTGTACTTCGGAAGTGCATGATTTTAGACATAGTTGGCCCCTTTGTAACTCTTTTGTAAATATTATTTGAAGTTAATAAGAGTAAAGGAGGGATGTGTTTTTGGAGATTCCCGCTGTCATTGCATATGTTGTGTTCACATTATTGGTTTTACGATATCACAAAATTGTGGAATAATTTTATTTATGGTGTTATAATAATTGGACAAGAAGATTGAATTGGAAAGTTGACTAAGTGTCGAAGTGAAAAGCTAGGCATAGTCTGGGTTAGAGTACTTGTATGATTGCAACAAAATATCACTGGTGCCACACATCACCCACAATTATTTGAAGGCATCACAACGTGGGCTATGATACTTTGTCTTAAAGTAGTGAACTCACCACTAGACCAAGTTATTAGTATTGTAGAAGAAGTGGAAGTAAGAATTGGTGAATGGTGAGGTAAAGTTGACTTCATGATTGTTCGTATGGATGATTATGAAGCATTTTTGGTAATAGAATTCATGAAAAAATATGAAGCATTGATCATGCCACATTTGAAGAAGTTGTTCATATATGATGGAAGGGAGGAAGAACTGTTGAGTATTCCATCCATGGGAGCCATGGAGAGAAAGTATAAGAGAACAAAAATGAGTGTGGAGAAGGATTAGTGAAACAAAGAAGTCTATGATAGGTTGATCCAAACAGAGGAAAAACTCATGGAACGAGCAGAAGTTATAAAAACATTGTCAGAATGTTGCACTTGACAGATAAGCTAGAGGTAATGGAAGCTTAAACAATGGAAGACCATGAAGCATATATTTAGAAGTTAGAAGAGGAAGATATGGGCACTTGGTATCACAAACTCATGTTGTCGTGCCTTAAGACCACCGCGAGTGCTGTGTGGCACCGACGAGATTTCACTTTGAGTTAGACCACTCTCACCCGGACTATGCCTAACACTTCGACACTTAGCCACTTTTAATTCAAGTGTTCTTATGTTCAATTATGTAGGAGAAATAAAATTCATTCAATTCTTCAATATAAAATTGCGATAAAATTTATGAAATTATAAAACATAACAACAATACGATATCACAACTTAACCAATAAACACAATTCTGCAATGGGAGGGGGTAACTCCCCAAAGTAGTTTTCTACTGCTTTTATTAAATTATTTCAAATAATATAGAACAATATTTTACAAATATAATGGCATGGTAGTTGCATGGCCTAAATCAACAAACTCACCCACCAGATCTCCCAAGTCATGTAGCTACCTTCGACACTTTCGACCTGTCTGGAAACCCCAAAATATTCTCCCTAAAACAAAAACCAATAAACTTCCTAATCATGTGGGCTCCTTGGGCGATCCTCACGTTGCTTTGCACTCTCCTTTGTTTTTTCCTTTTGTGGTTTTTGGTTTTATGTGATATTGCAGACTCACTCCTATTATGCGATAAAAGATGAGCTCTTCTACTTATATGTGCCCCTACCCTTTGGTTAAGTGTGGGTTGAGTGTCGGTTGATGCCCCTCTAAGTGTTGATCCAACCTATCATTTTTGTGTGGTAACCAGTTCATGGACAGGCGTGCCCCTTGCTGGGTGCGTGCACCCTTAGGCTGACTTGCTGTTGGGTATGTGGGTGCCCCATGTTGGGCTGGAACGCCCCTGCCTGGGTGTTTTTCCTTTCATATGATCCACACTACTCCCTTGTTGCAGTTTCGTGTCTCTCACTCTTCTATCGTCTTTCCCCTCAACTTGCCCTCACTCCCTTGTTTTCCTTATCCACTATGTCCTTCCCATCACAGTGTAATTGCTAGCCTCGTTTTCTACATCTTACCCGTCACAGCACTTGGGTCCCTCACCTTGGGTATGGGTGCGAGATTTCTGATTCGATTCATCATTGTTTTGTGTGGGCGGGCACGCCCATCATTACGTGCCTATTTTGTAGTTCTTGGTGCAGTACCTAGTGCCCTGCCATCATGTGGGTGCACACCGGTCCAACTCATGCACGTTGACCCTATGTGGACTCAGGCACCCCTCTTCCATGTTGGCTTGTTCATCATGCCTCTATGTTAGTTAAATCTCATGTTTTTGGCACCGAGTGATCATGGCCCATCATGGGCACCTAGATACTCCAAGACCAACATCACATAAAGTATTCATCGACTACAAATTTGCTTCCCATAGGCTCCCATAGGATTCCCATTACTTTCTTGAAAAATGACCATGGTCTTGTAGTTCAAATGCGCCCAACATACCCATCGGTCCATCTGCATAATTTCTTCATATTGCACCAGCATGTCCATTCTACACAACATCCCCACTCGGAACTTTCACTTGATTTCAATATGTGACATATTTTACAATCACCCTGACTTGATGTACTTGCACAAAGTCTTTCATGACCTTCTTTCTTCAAATCGATGCACACGACTTCGGTTGCCCAACTCGTCCCCTATAGGAGAACTAACAAAACTTTAGTCATTGTATCCTTGCCTTCGGTTAGGTTAGTGCCCTTGGTTTCCCTACCCTCATATCGCTATCATAGGCCCCTTACATTATTGTTGCTTCCACTACTAAGGGTTCACTAAAGACTTCTCCTCGGCCCAAATGAGGCTCTAATGATGAAGTCCACCCAAACATGCATCATGTCATCTTTCAATATGGTGTGTCCTTCCTTCATTATTACCATGAGTCATGCCGGGCACTTAACCAAATCTCCATTTAGCTAAGCATGTCTCACTCATCGCATAAGTTCATTACTTTCCACCCTTGTCTTAGGTACTTACACCTTCTACTCTAGGGTCGAATACTATGGAAAAAAGTCCTAGAAAGGAAAAAATAATCCATTGCGTAACTAAACGCAATCATACCTCAAGCTTCCAAGTGAAATGAATCCATCGAATGTTCCTCTTAATCATCTTAAGGGGAACTACTATATGACTTCCATCAACAAATTCATCTTTCCTCCATGACTGTGATATGAACGAATCTGGTTCAACTTCAGCAAGTTCCATCTAATGAAGTTGTTCCTCTTTCGTTGAAAATCTGTGAGCACTTGTTTCTTATAACTTGTCCCCATGGTCAACTTATTCCTTTAATGACTGTGACATGCCCAAATCTAGTTCAACTATGGTAGGCATCGACCTTTTTTTAGGTGCGCCCCACAGACTGTGGGCATGGGGGCGCTCCTTTGCTAGACCGAGGTGACCCTACCCGGGGCTCCACCTGCCTTGTTGCTCATGCTTCTACCCATTGGTCTCTTACTTGCTATTCACATTATGTCACACGTTACCCTAGCTCACCTGTCACGCCCTTCGCTTGCTACATCTTGTTGTAATCACACTTCCTTTCCTTGCTTGCTTTGACTTTCCTGTCACAATGCCTGATCACTCCATTTTAGTGCGGCCACGGGTTCACCGAGTCATATGTGTCCCTTGTCAAGTTAAGTGTGCGCCCTCCACTCTAGAGCACTTGCACCCCCATGCTCGTTGCCCTTGTGTGACTTGGGTGCGTGCAGTCCCAACTCACTAAGAAGTCCCATGGGAGCCTAGTTGGACACTCGACTCACCTCGGGGCAATGATGACAACTCGAGGTCCTAACATCCTCCCTCACCTCGAGTCATTGTCGTCCTCGACAATCCTGTTGTTTGAATCAGCTCCTCATCAAACTTTGTAATCTCCTTCTTCCATCTTTACAATGAATCCTTCATTCCCTAACCACTTTCCTCCTGTGCTTTCTTCCATCACACAAAGTACTCCCTCTTCATGCCGCTCCCGACTTGGGTAGTTTTCAGGTCCAAAATCCAGTTTGAAATTAAGTTTGGTCGATCTTTGATCAAGGCTAGTCCTCTGAGTGGTGCTGCTCTTTTTGGATCATCTACATCAAGTCTTCCCTTCTTCAAATGACTCACATGGAACACAAGATGTTTGGAACACATATGGTTTGACAACTAAAGCTCATAAGCAACCTCTCCAATCTTTTGCGCCACTCTAAATGGTACTTCGTACTTCCTTGTCAAAAAATACCTAATAAAAATTAAACTGCACTCAAACCAACTTATCTACACTTCATTTATTAGAAAATATTATTATTGTTATCATCAAAATAAATAAAAATATAATACATTATTCTTTTAATATTTATTAAAAAATTCTTTTTTTTCAAATAATATCTATCTCCATCTACTAAATAATCTCTATTAAAAAATATAGTAAGTTAAAATGTATTGCATATTCATTTATTACCTTTACTTTTTATTCAAATAAAATATCTTTTACGTGATAAATGGAAAGACCTATTAGGTCAAACATTTTCTTTGTTGAAAATTAAATAATTAAAAATTTATTATTATTTTATTTTTATCTTTCCCTTCAATATATGTAATGTATTACATAGCTCATTTCTTACCTTTACTTTTTATTCAAATAAAATGTCTTTTACCCAATAAATGGAAAGAGATATTATGTTAAACATTTTCTTTATTAAAAATTAAATATAATTACATTATCCTTATGGGACGAATTTCTATACTCACCCATGAGAAAGTAATTTAAAATAATTATTATATCATGATATTATGCGTCTATGTTAATGTTAACCCTGGAAGCAATTTCACATCAATCATAACTTGAAATTCAACTTTAATACCTTTACAGTTTTAATTATAAGACTCATAATAAACTCCAGGAAAACTGTAAAACCTAATACGATAACAGATAATCAAATTTCATGGAAAATATTTAACTGGTTACAGCATCGCAACCCAGTGTTCAAGAACATCACGACCAGCCATTTTAGCTTCTGTTACATATATTTGTATTCCCTAACACTGAATCATCTATTCATTGTATAAATAGTATACAACTGTATACACACTGGGTATTATCAATTATTGATTGTATAACTAGTATACAACTGTCTACAAACTGGGTATAGCAAGGCTCACAAGTACATCTTATATATTTTTGATATATATGTAAGCCCAACAGGTACATCCCAAAGCTGGAAAGCAGAAAAAGGATAGTGACAGATGTGTATATATATCATATTAAGTGGACACTGTAATGTGTATATACCATCAACAGTGACAGATTTGTACATATCATATTAACTGCACGCACACATATACATAATCAAATCAAGGACACTTGGGTTTATTGCCATGTGTTTTCAAATTAGCGTAGCAGGGGCAGAGATCTTTGTTTCCAGATGTACCAGGAGGAACACAGTTGCATTTGGCACAGCATGTACCACAGGCTCTTAAACATACTTTATTGCGGGATGCTTCCTTGCATCTTTGCCCACAAGCTGCATTGCAATCTGCATCAACCAATCCAATGAAGAAGTGACAGGACTGAACCTTGAACTCATAAGAAAATGTTAAACAGAATAAATAAGAATGAAAGTACTTGAGTGACAATGATGAACCTTGAATTGATAATAAAATGAAGCAGAGTAAAGAAAGTGGATTCACAAGCAAAAGTTATGAAAATCTTCAAGCAACAGAAAACAAGAATGATTTAGCGAGTAAAAGCTAAGAAAATGTTAAAGCAACAGCAAAGTAGGAAGGATTTACATGAAAGTTAAAACAAGAACCAGTATTCCTTAAATGAGCATTGAATATCACAAGAGAAAGCTGAGAGGAATAACAGAAAATAATCCAAGACCATCCCTGAATTTACAAGGGTAACTTTAAAAAACAATTTCACAAGGAAATTTTCAAACAACAGGGACAACAATATCAGATAATGATAATAATTATACATAATACTATATAATCTATGAGTTTAAGAGCATATATACCTATGGTCTGCAGAAGATTTCTGTTTATCCCATTTGTTTGCAGCTGGAATCAGGGAAAGTGAAAACCCAATGTGGTTATTTCAAACCCTCTCTATATAAAATTGGGCCACCAAAGTCTTTTCATGAAAGTTACTCCTTATGTGAATGAATTACACCCATGTCATAATCTAGACCTAACTCAGTAATAGATATATACTCACCCCAGCTGCTGTTAAAGCTCCAACCTCAGCAGCTTCCACATGTATCTGTTTCATCAACCAGCAATGAACTATATAAGACTTTGGAGTCACAAAAGAAATGAATTCCATAAAAGAATAGAATGCTTATATGGGTAAACATGTAAAGTCAAATGGCAATACAGCAAGAACACTTGTTACCTGAACAACAAATATCATCAGCACAAAACATAAGACTAACAGCTTACTTGCAGAAGCCATGGAAGTTACTAACACCCAGATGGGGTATATACACAAGTACCCAGATGTAGTATATGCACAAGCGAAGAATAATTATATAATATATGTATATAGTTGGCCACACACAATAATGAGCCCAAAACCTGCTGGATCTATGCTTATCTTCTTCTTTTCTGTTTGCCTTGCAGTGCAGAGGATGGTCTCAATTTATAGGGAGGAATATAAATCCTTTTCGTAATATGCACATTGGTGTCCTCATTTTTCTTTTCATTATAGAATTTTAGGGAAGGAGTAAATGCTATCCCCATCTCCCAGCTCACCTTATCCAGTCTGTACAACTCACCTTGCTTTAATAATGATAATACATTCTTACAATACAGTAAACTCACCATGCCATTGAAACAGTAGAAAGGAAGGCGGTTACAGTTGTCAATGCTGCTTACTTTCTAAGAGAGCATATAATTTTTGTTATACTAAAAGACGGTAAGCATTTTGCAATTAATCGAGCTGTGCTTGTGGCTTATGGCACCCGGATGCACTTTCTCTTATGCATCTTGGTCGGTTGGACTAGGTCTTTATGGGTGGTGAAGTCGGTGTGCATAAAAGCAATTCTATAATATTACTCTTTTATGGAAGAGAAGGTACAAAATATATTATAAAATTTTTTTATTTTCTATCATAATTTTTTTTATTTTTTCCTAAATAATTTTTAAAATAAATTATAACATAAAATTTATAAATTTTAAAAACATATGCATATTATAAATACATAAAATAAATAATTTTAAATTTAATTAATAATAATATTTTTTTTTTTTTACTTTATTTATAAAATTTTTAAAATTTAAATTATTAATAATATATTATATAATATCTTCCTATGGTAAAATCATTATAAACTATAGATATAAATTTTTAATAGTATTTACCTCACAAAGCTTTTTACTATTTATTATTAAATAATTTTATTTATATAACAATATTTTTCTAATGAAAATACAAATGGGAAAATGTTTATGCAAAGTGTTATAATGTTCATAAATATGCGAAGTGTTCTAATACCCGACGAAAAATTGGCATCCAACCATGAATGAATTGGCCTCCATCCACAAGGAGGATAAGAAATATTTGTACAAAATAATAATAAAACATGGTTCGGATCTTTAAAAGTCCAAACCTATTTGATCCAAACTAACCTATTCAAACAGCCTAAGTGACTACTATAGAATTTAATTTCTAGGTATTTTATTTATTTTAAAAACACTCTTGACCTTTGTCACTCTTTTTAAAGATTTTTAATTCTCTAATAATATA
>APFE030017154.1:150952-184069 GCA_000404065.3 Pinus taeda
TATGGTTGCGGGTCTTTAAAAGTCCAAACCTATTTGATCCAAACTAACCTATTCAAACCACTCAACCCTAAGTGACTACTATAGAATATAATTTCTCAATATTTTATTTATTTTGAAAACACTCTCACCTTTGTCACTCTTTTTAAAGATTTTTATTTCTCTAATAATATAAAATTGTTTAACTATGATAGTGAAATATTTTTATGATACAAGCCATTTTAGTAGATAGAAATATTTTAATAATATTATATTTTTTCAATTCAGATTTTAGTAATGCATGATCAATTGTTAAGGAAGAAGTTTCCACAACGTGTATGGAAAAATTCATGCCTAGTCTTAGACAGAGGAGGTTGCGTTCATTTACAATTTGGCTACTTTCCCATCACCTATAGTTTTTATCTACTAAAGTTCGTTAAGCATTTTTAGATTATGATATCCTTGATGAGGTAACCCAATGGGTTTCTGACCTTGGTCACACATGAGGAAGATAAAAACAATAGCTCAACTCTAACACCCTTCATTGACAGTTGGAAACTCCCTGTAACAACCCTGGTGACAATTCCATGTAATAAAAGTTAATAAAGGCAAAATAATAAACCACGGTTGATGGGACACAAATTCCAAGCTGAATTTTTGGCAAAACATCCTAGTGTGGGTGTTAATTGGTTATTAATGGCTAAGGAAATTGGCAAAGGCAATGACTAAGGTTTTGGAAAGGAAAAATGACATTTTTGGCACATTTGTTTATGAAAATAATGGAAATTAGGAGAAAAGGGAGGTGAAAGGTCACAGGTTGCACGTGAGAAGGAAATTAAAGGAAAATAATGGAAAATGAAGATAAAAAATACATCATTTATAAAAAGGCTTCTAAGAATTAGTTGGCAAGATTTTGCTAACCTTTTGTCAGTTCAGTTTTGGAGTTCTCTCATTATTCTCTCTCTCTCTCAAACTCTTAGATACTTAAAAGTTTATTGGAGCACTCTTGAAGGGCGTGGCATACTTGGATTCTTAGAGCAAGAAGGCAAAGCAAGAGCAAGAAAGAACAAGAGGGAATCTGAATCAGTAGCTACAACATTTTTTCTTGCAGTTACCGAACTGCATGTATGTTTTCCTCACTACTTTGGGCATGCATGGCATATGCATGTGATTTGTTGGTTGTGATCTGTCATGGGCATGGAGGATGTTTGAGATTGACAGTGGATTGCCTAAACTTTCATTTTCTGGATAACCATGGCGATTGTGGATTTGTTTTCCTTGTTTTGTTTTGGTTGGTTCTCATGTTTCCTTAGCTTGGGTTGAGTTATTAGTCCTGGAAGCCCTAGTTGGACAAATTCTCTTGAAGCCTTTAGTGGGTTGAGTTACTAGTCCTAGAAGCCCTGGTTGGATAAATGCTCTGGAAGCTTGGTAAAAGTTGTGGGTTGAGTTACTAGTCTTGGAAGACTTACTTGGAGAAACACTCTAGAACCCTGGAAGTCTTGGATAGAGACCAATATGATGAATCATGGTTTTGTGATGCCCGACTGTGAGGTGGAACCACTATTTGATCAGTTGAGGAAGTCCATATGGTTTTGGATCGATGTGTTCTATGAGATCCCATATTCATGCTTGGAACATGGCATGAGGGTGAATGGCTAAAGATATATTTGGCTCGGCCATTCTATGGTTGGGTGGAACGTGGAAGTTCCATCTCGGTTTGGATTTTGCATCATCAATATGAGGTTATTTCTCCTAATATTTCTATGAGTATTATACTGGTTTATATAGATGTGATTTCATTGGTATTTCTGTTGTTATTATGTTGGTTATATATGTGCTTTATGGGAGTATCTATGTATGGCTCTCATCATGTTTTTACTTGTAAATGAATGATCAATGTATCTATGACCTAATGGATGAAATGGTCATTGATGTGTTGAGGCATCAATGCTTTTTAGTGATTCTCAGCTAAGTATGAGACCCCTATGCTCATATCTGTTATTTACACCTGTAGATTACATATTCACGATATGTTTGACAAAATGGTTGTCATGGCTAGTAGGGGTCCAGTCAAGGTCTCATTCAAGTGATTGCATTTATACTGTCATTTGCTTCCTATTTTACTGTTCTAAAGATATTATTCAATTATGGGCAGTGACTTGGGCTCTGGGCCTGAAAAAGTGGCTCAAATCTTCGGGACACCGGCACAACACTATGAAAAAGAGTCCCTACACGTTGGCTTGCAGTCATGTGAGAGTGTTCAGAGGTTCCTGGACGTTGGCATGTCCATAGCATGAGAGCATCCGGAGGTCAAGTGTTCCAAAAGCTCAGTGGGACCCAGGGGTTGGTTGATAGAAAGGTTGGATTGACTCCTGAGGGTCCTAATGCTGATGTTGAATGTTAGTATGGTGTGTTTCTGTCAGTTCCACTTCCTTAACATGACTTAGAAGGTTGCATTATATCATAGTGGCCTCGAGTTGTATGTTTACCCTGGTTGACTGGTTACTTGGGTAGATGTGGGAGGAGGGTGTTAAAGAGTGGTATCAGAGCATGGTTCACCCCTTAGACTAGATGGGCTATGTGTTGGTCATAAATGCATGTTAGTTGCATGTGTGTCTCTTACAGTTGCATTCCATGTGATTGTTGCATTTGCATGATGTTGATCATGGTTGTAGTGATGTCGCCATGTGGATTTTGATGTTGTTATTGTGGAGTGGAACATCGCCAGTTTATCACTGGTTACACGTCGATTATGTCGCTTACATGTATCATTATTGTATGCTTGGTTGCATGTATCATTCTTGTAGGTTCAGTTACAAGTTTTGTTCGTTTATACTTGATTATATGTGTTTATGCATGTGTGTGGTTGGTTACGCATTGCTTACGCATATTCATGTTTTCATGTGGTGAAGTGTGAAGTGATGTAATGGTTGTTGTCATGAATGAGGTCGTGGTGTGCATTGTTAATAAGATCATGCATTGATGACTCGACCCTAGCTAGAATGATGTTTGCATGGTTATATGCTTATGTGTTATTTTTCTATATGTTGTCATGATTATGTTATACATGTATCATGCTCATTTGTTAATGTTGCAGACAAGGTATCCTCCCCGAGTTATACTAAGGTGCGTTGGTTATTGTGATTTGGTTTAGCTAATGTGATATACCTTGCAGGAAGAAATATCAAATGTATAGAAAGATGGTAGACTACAAAGACTCTCACTATGAATCAGAAGAGTAGTATGGTGTTGGGAACTCTTCCAATTTGGAAGTTACATTGAGAATCTTAAGGGAAGAAATAAAGAGTTGTAAGGTAGTTAATGACATAATCATACAGGAACACGAGAAACTAACATAGGTAAATGCAGTGATACTTCGAAGCTTGTCAGATTTGCAACGATAGGGACCACTTCGGATGAACCATGAGAAGGAGGAAAAAACTAATGGAGCATATGGTAGTAGGCCGCATGGTGGTCACATGTCAGATAACACTGACACAGTCAGAGATGTAAGAATGTTGGACACTCTGGATAGGAGGAGGGATAGACAAAAGTACCATCCTATTTCTGGTTTTGATAGGAATCATGATCAATATCGTTATCATCCTTACATGAGGAGTGATAGGGGATACTTGCTAGATGAGTTCAAAAAATAAAAGCCACCTACTTTTGATGGATAGATGAAGAAATGATAGGATGCAGAGGCATGGTTTCTTGGTATGAAGAAGTTCTTCAGGTTGCATAATTATTTAGAGAACATGAAAGATATAATAGCTACATTTAGTCTCAAAAGTAAAGTTGGCATTTGGTGGGAAGATGTGAAGAATTACAGAGGTATACATGAGGAGGATTTGACTTGAATGAGTTTGAGTGGCTATTCAAAGGGAAGTAATTGTTAGAGAGATACTTTGATAACAGGGAAAAGTAATTCTATGAACTAAAGATGGGATCTATGACAAATGATGAGTACACTAACAAGTTCTTGGAGCTACTATGGTATATGCCTTACCTCAAGGAGGAGAAGGCCAAGATTCAAAGATTCAATAGTGGGTTACCAATCAAATTCAAATATAGGATTGAGTTTGATGAGCCTAGATCAGTGGAGGAGGCCATCTGAAAGTTAGAGCATTGTTATGAACAATCGAAGCACATATATAAGACTAAGCCAGACTGGAAAGGAAATGAAAATAACAAAGGAAAATGGGATAAGAAGTGAGTAAGACCACATGATTTTGGTAATAAGGAGAATGTTTCACCACCTAAAAGGTTCAATGCATCTAACAGAGGAAAGGGACATCGATCTGAGGAGAAGAACAAGGATGTAGGCTGGAGACCTATAGGGTGTTGGAATTGTGGAAAATATCACCGCAGGCCTCATATATACAATGCACATGAGACACCGACTGTTGGGGATGTTGGTCAGAGTGTTCCTCGTATTTTTGCAGCATTGGATAACAAATGGGAAGACCATGAGGCATTTATCGTTGAGATGAACAATAAGCTTTGTGATCAAGTTATTTCTATTTTGATTAACCCTTGATCTAATCATAATTATGCTATTCCTCACTTGGTGGATAAGTGTGGTTTGACTAAGGAATTGCATGCAAAACCTTGGTTAGTGCAGTTGGCTACAGGTACGAATAAGCGATTTCTCTATTGGGTAAGAGCTTGTGCATTTGATTTGAATGGTATTCCTACCACAACACATTTGATGTATTACCATTGGGATCATGTAGTATGTTGTTGGGCATGGATTGGTTGTATCTTCGTAGAACCAAGGTGGATTTTTATGACAAGGCTATTGAGTGGCTGGATGACAATGGGAACCAAAAGTCTTACAAGGAAAGAAAATATCCACATTAGTTAGGATGGTGATAGCTATGCTAGAAAAGCGCAGCCACAAAAAAGGGCGTGTGTTATTTGCAGTACACATTTCTAATGATAAAGGTAAGTTAAGGACGCAGATGTGATGAGAAGGTATCCAGTTCACAACAATTCAAGGATGTGTTTCCTGAGGATATTTCAGAGTTGCCACCTCACTGGGAGGTAGACTTTTCTATTGAGCTGCTGTCAGGGGTAGCTCCAACATCAAAAGCACGTTACAGGATGAGCGCACATGAGTTGGTAGAGTTGTAGCTAAAGTTGAAGTAAATGTTGGACAAGGGATACATTAGGACAAGTGTATCACCATGGGGTGCACTGGTATTATTTGTAAAGAAGAAGGATGGTACTCTCAGATTATGCATTGACTACAGGTAGTTGAACAAAGTGACCATTAAGCAAATGTACCCATTACTGAGGATTGATGACTTGTTTGATCAGTTGAGGCGAGTAGTAGTGTTCTCGAAGATTGATCTGAGATCAGGATATCACCAGGTACGCATCAAAGAGGAGGACATTTACAAGATAGCTTTCTAGACCAGGTATGGGAATTATGAGTTTGTTGTAGTTCCATTTGGCTTAACAAATGCTCTAACTACATTTATGTGCTTGATGAATAGTGTGTTGCATCCATATTTAGATAAGTTTTTTATTGTGTTCATTGATGACATATTGTATACTCTAAAAATGATGAAGAGAATGCTGAGCATTTAGAAACAATGTTGAGGTTTTTGAGAGAGAATCAGTTGTATGCTAAGCTCAACAAGTGTAGTCTCTTTCAGGCTAAGGTACATTACTTGGGGCATGTTGTTTCCAAGGAGGTGATTGCAGTAGATCCAAAAAAGATAAGGGCCATCATGGAGTGGGTAGCTTCCCAGAATGTAGACGAGGTGAGATATTTCATGGGGTTGGTAGGTTATTATAAGAGGTTCATCAAGAAAATATCACATGTTGCTTATCCTGTCACATCATTAAGGAGGAAAGGTAAGAAGTTCTAATGGACAGAGGAGTGTGAGGCTAGTTTTGAGAAGATTAAGTAGTTGTTGATACATGCGTTAGTGTTAAATATTGCAGATCCTAACAAAGAGTTTGTAGTATGCACAAATGCTTGCAAGAAAGGACTTGGTGGAGTCCTTTTGGAGGATGGACATGTGGTATGACATGAGTTGCGAAAACTGAATGAGCACGAGAAGAACTAGCCCAAACATGATATTGAGTTAGCACCAATTATACATGTGTTGAATATGTGGATACACTATCTACTAGGGAGGAGGTTTACATTAATGAGTGACCACAGTGGTTTGCTGTATCTATTTGACCTATTGGGTGCGCGTTATATTCTTTCCATGACTACCCCATGCGCGGGGGGTAGTAGCCTCCCCTGTACATTGTGCCAGGCGCAGTAGGGGTGGTTGCCCCCCTGTCAAGGGGTAGGAAGAGGGGTGGAAGCCCCTTTGCATGGGGTCTGAGGCAACACCCCGAGAATTCCTTTTTGGATCTTATATTAGGTGGACGAACCTACTTATGGTTTTGTGTATGGATTTTTCACATGGTTTTGGGCATGATGGTTTTCTTTCCATGGTATTTTGTAGACCCGGTCAAGGGAACTATGGTTATGTTCTAATCTAGGGTTAATGGATCGAGGTTTATGGATGCTTCGACATGTATATATATGTATTATAACATTCAAAGGAATATAATGAAAAATAACTTTGGTAGTCCTGGTTTTGGGATCCAGGGGAAAGTCTTTGTGTATATCCATTTTATGTTTTATGCTCTTGCCATTGTTTTTATTTTATGTTTTTAGAATTCGTATGCAGGTAATTTTTGTATAGGTTTAAGACCTTCATTTGGTATCAGAGCTATTTTGGATTCAAGGGAACGCCTTTGTCGTTGAGGGTTTTTTCTCAGTCCTCTGGTAGACCGTGTTCAGTGGGAGATCTGTGACATTGATTCTTGTCATGAAATAATATCACGAGAAGTGGAAAGATAGAGATTGAGAAATTTAATGGTCAGAGTTTTGAGTTGTGGAAACTCAAGATGAAGGATTTGCTAATTGATAGAGATCAGTGGATCGTAGTAGATCTGAGTACTAAACCAACTACAATGTCAGCTAAAGACTTGGAGAAGTTGGATCAGAAAGTAAAGATCACAATACGATTGTGTGTCTCAGATTCAGTATTGTTGAATGTATCAGAGGAAACTTTGGTGAAGGATTTATGGGACAAGTTAGGGACTTTGTAACAATCTAAGCCTCTGCTGAATAAATTGTTCCTACAGAAAACATTGTATAGCCTAAGGATGAAATATGGAGACTTGGTGACAGAGCATTTGAATGCATTTAATATAGTAGTAAGCCAATTATTATCTATTGATATTAAAATTTCAAATGAAGATAAGTGCATCAATTTTCTGTTCTCTCTACCAGATTCGTGGGATAGTCTGGTTGTTGCAATAAGTAGTAATGCAAATGCCTTGTAGTTTGATGAAATAATCTCATCCATTCTATCAGAGTAGAGGAGATGGAAAAATATGGAGGGTCAAAATGGTGATGCCTTCTATGTATGAGGATGGTCCGAGAACAAAAATAAAAGTCCTCAAGTGGGAGATCTAAATCTATAGGGAGATCTAAATCTCTAGGCAAACCTGTAAAGGTGTGCTGGAAACGCAAAAAGGAAGGGCACTTCAAAAGGGACTGTAAATCTAAATCTCCTTAGCAAGGAAAGGGATCTGATAATGCTCCTTCTGCAGAGGCAAAAACCACCTCAGATGATGGTGGGGATGTGTACTTGGCTTCTTCCTCAAGTAAACATGCAGGCATGGGTGATTGACTGAGGTGCATCCTTTCACTTCAATCCCCATAGGGATTGGTTCTACGAGTAAGAGAAATATGATGGTGGTGATGACTTCTTAAGAGATGACAGGAAGGCTAGAATCACTGGTCATGGAAAATTGAAGTTGAATTTGCAATGTGGAAGGATTAAAACACTTTCTGGTGCTATGCATATTCCTGCATTGGCCAGAAATCTAATTTCTGTAAGCAAGCTGGATGATGTAGGCGTAAAAACAGTGTTCGAGAAATATAGCTGCAAGATGGTTCAAGGAGCACTGGTATTGATGCAGGGAGTTTAGATTGGAACTATGTACAAACTTCAGGGTAGCATTGTTATTGATGGGTGCAATAGCTCTGTGGTTCTTGAAAGTGGAGCAGAAAATCTAGTGGTCTCTTGAGAAAATACCATGTTATGGAATCAAAGGCTTGGACATATTAGAGAGAAGGGCCTTCAAATACTTCATGGTAATGGTATGGTAGAAGGTATGTCTAATTTCTCTCTGGATTTTGGTTTCTGTGAAAATTGTGTATATGGGAAGAAAAATTGAGTGAGTTTCCCCTCTGGTAGGAGGGCGAAACGAATATTAAAACTTGTGCACAATGATGTGTTTGGACCTGGGTCGGTTCCACCACTAGGTAAGTTTATGTACTATGTATCATTTATAGATGACTTCTCAAGGAATACATGGATATATTTCGTCAGGAATAAATATGAAGTCTTTGACAAGTTTAAATAATTTTAGGCTTTGGTGGAAAACTAGACAGAGAAGAAGATAAAGGTGTTGAGGACAGATAACGGTGGAGAATTTTGCAAGAAGGAATTTGAAGGGTTATATAAGAAGTATGGTATAGAATGACAGAAGAATAATCCATACACACCTCAGTAAAATGGAGTTGCAGAAAGAATGAAACAGGATGTTGATGGAAAAGGAAAGAAGCATGCTCAGTGGTGTCGAGTTAGGATAAGAATTCTAGGAAGAGGCGGTGGAGACTGCATGTTACCTAGTCAACAGATCACCTTCATTAGCATTTGAGGATAAGACTCCACAAGAGGTATGGACTGGTAAGAAACCCTCTCTTTCACATCAAAGGGTATTTGAATGTTATGCATATGTACATGTTACAAAGGAGAAAATACCAAAGTTGGATAGTAAATTAGAAAGGTATGTCTTTATTGGGTATAAGGATAGTTTAAAAGGTTATAAGCTTTGGAAACCAGAAATAAGGAAGGTTGTGTGCAACCGAGATGTGGTGTTTAGAGAGGTGAAAGAGGTTATTAAACATGAAGTCGTACCAAAGGAACGTGAGAAGATAGAGTTTGAGATAAAGGAGGAAGAATTAGAATCTACAACAGAAGAGGAATCAGAAGATGAAGAGCCACAAACTCCAGCGGTGAGAAGATTAGTTCAAGAAAGAAGGCATCTAGAAAGGTATAGCCCATGTTATTTCAGTTCAAAATTTTCTTTATCTATTACTAATGATGATCCTATAATTGGGAGGGAAGCAATAGATTCATAGGATGGAAAACTTTGGAAAGAGGCCATGGTTGATGAAATGACGTCTTTACACAAAAATGAGGCCTAGGATCTAGTGGAGTTGTCAGCTAGAAGGAAACCCATTGGAAACAAATGGGTATTTAAGAAGAAGATGAATGAAGAAGGAAAGGTGGAGAAATACAAAGTTCGGTTGGTAGCAATAGGTTATTCCCAGGTGTCAAGACTTGATTTTGGTGATATTTTTTCTCTTGTTGCCAAGGTAGCTTCTATTAGATTACTTTTATCTGTTGCTGCTTCTTTTGATTTTGAGGTAGAAAAGATGGATGTGAAGACAACATTTCTTCACGGGGATCTGGAAGAAGAGATCTACATGAAGCAAACTGAAGGCTTTGCAGTGAAGGGTAAGAAAGAACTAGTATGCAAGTTAAAAAAGTCTCTTTATACAGTCATCAAGGACATGGTATTAGAAATTTGATATATTTAGAAGGGGAGTTGGATTCACTAGAAGCAAAGAAGATTACCATGTGTATTTTTAAATTAATTGGTGATCATGTTATTTATTTGGTCTTGTATGTGGATGATATGTTGTTGGTTGGAAATGACAAAGAAATTATCCATGATTTGAATACCTAATTGTCCTCCAAATTCAACATGAAAGGTCTTGGGGCTGCAAACTATATTTTGGGCATAGAAATTAGATGAGACTAGGAAAAGAGGAAGCTTTGGTTAAACCAGAGGAATTATGTTGACACAATACTACAGAGGTTTAATATGCAAGATAGTAAATTGGTGAAGTTTCATATTCCTGTAGGTGTAAAGTTATCTGCTAAACAGTGTCCCAAGACACAAGAAGAGGAAGGGGACATGTCCCGTGTTCCATATGCAAGTGTATTCGATAGCCTGATGTATGCAATGGTCTATACTAGAGTAGACATTGCACATGTAGTGGGAGTATTGAGCAGGTTTATGTCAAAACTAGGGAAGGAGCATTGGACAACACTAAAGCAGGTTTTCAAGTATTTGCATGGCACTACTGATTATGGTTTGTGCTATCAAGGAAGACTAGGGTTGGACACAGTTTGGACATTTGTGGCTTTGTTTCTGCAGACTCGGCTGGAGATATGGATCAGAGAAGATCTACAAGTGAGTATGTGTTTAACTTTTTTGGAGGTGCAGTCAATTGGATGAGTAAGAGACAGTCTGTAGTGGCTCTTCCAACTACAGAGGCAGAATACATGGCAGCCACTCATGCAAGAAAGGAAGGAGTTTGGTTTCAGAGGTTGTGTTCAAGTATGGGGTTAGTACAATGAGCTATAAGGATAGACCGTGACATCCAAAGTGAAATTTTCTTGGAAAATAACCCTGCTTATCATTCAAAGAAAAATCACATTGATGTTTAGTATCACTTTGTGCGGGATATGGCTGAGGACAAAAAAGTGTTGCTGGTAAAGATGTACACTTTGAAAAATACTGCAAATGCATTGAAAAAGTTTGTGAGCACTGAGAAGTTCTCTTGGTGTAGAGAAACAAAGGGCATTGTATGGCTAGAGCAATGACTAAGCTTTCTTGTGGCCCCCTATGGAAAGAGAAAAACGAGTGGGAGAATGTTGGGTGTGTGTTATATTCTTTCCATGACTACCCCACGTACAGGGGGGTCATACGAGGGAAATAGCCTCCCCTATATGTTGTGTCGGGAGTAGTAGGGGAGTCACAAGGTGGGCGGCTACCCCCCCTGTCGGGGGGTATGTAGGGGGGTGGTAGCCCCCTTGCATGGGGTCCATGGCAACGCCTCATGATATTTTTTTTTGGACCCTATATTAGGTGGGTAGACCTACCTATGGTTTTGTACATGGATTTCACACATGGTTTTGGGCATGATGATTTTCTGTCCACGGTATTTTGTAGATCCGATCAAGGGAACTATAGTTATGTTTTAATCCAGGTTTAATGGATTTGGGTTTATAGATGCTTTGGTATATATATATATATATATATATATTGTAACATTGAAAGGAATATAATGAAAAAATCAATCTGGTAGCGCCGGTTTTGGGATCCAAGAGAAATTTTCTATGTATATCTGTTTTATGTTTTATGTTCTTGCCATTGTTTATTTTATTTGTTTTAGAATTTGTATGCAGGTAGTTTGTGTATGGGGTTAAAACCTACAAGAATAAGTGTCCCATCAATCGTGGTTATTAATTTTCCTTTATTAACTTTTATTACATAGAATTTTCACTAGGGCTATTACGAACCCTCCCCCTTGGGGGAACACCGTCATTGATGTTCAACAACACCTATAACCACAAGACTGTTGTAATAAAAATTTACTATCGATGGAGATTTATAACTTAGCACGATGCAATGTTTACAATGATCAACCTACTGAGAAGTAAGCCAACATGAAATAATAACAACATAACATCATGACATGACATGCATACCACTTATTGGAGCTTTATAACATGTCTCATGGTGGTATTTACATCCATATACATATGTACATATGGAAACATCACCAAAACATATACCAAAACATATGCCAAGGCATATACAAAAACACCATACCAAAACTACTTTGCATTAACCAACAAATAAGGAAGGATACATAGCCTGCATCTACTCCAACATCTCCCATGTAGCTTCATCGGGCCCAAAGTTCTTCCATTTCACCTTAGCTTGATCGATTTCTCAGTTTTGAAGCATGAGCACCTTTTTCTGCAATATACACTGACACTGTAGTTGGAATTCTCCATTTGGTTCCACTTGCAATACAAACTAGTCAATCACATGCTCAAGATCTCTAACACCCTTCTTAAGTAATGACACATGGAAAACATCATGGAATTTCGCTGTCAGAGGCAGTGCTGGTCAATAGTCTACTAGCCCAATCCTCTCAATAATACTGAAGGGTCCACAAAACCGTGGTTCCATCTTGGCATATGGTCCAATCTATAAGGAGCTATTTTGTTGGTATGATGCACAAATACAATGTTCCCCAACATGGAACTCCTTAAACAACATGTTCTAATATGAATAGCTCTTCTACCTATCCTATGTTGCCTTTAGATTTTTCTTGATCACCTGCATTTCTAGTTCCATGTCAGCCAACATGTCTGATCCAATCAACACTTTGTTAACCATATCACTCTAACTGATAGGAGTATTGAAACTCCACTCATACAATGCCTTAAATGGACTCATCCTAAAAGATTATTGATACCCATTGTTGTAAGATAACTCTACTAGTGGAAGATACTCTACCCACTTTCATTGTTGATTTTTCAAGTACATCCTCAACATGTCCTCCAATATCCTATTGAACCTCTTTATCTTTCCATCTGTCTACGGATGATAAGTTGTACCGAAGGCCAAATTTGTGCCCAAAATTGAAAATAAATCCTTCCAAAACTTGGAAGTGAACTTCGCGTCCTTGTCTGACACAATATTCTTTGTAACACCATGTAATCTGACCACATCCTTGATGAATAGTTGTGCTAAATTGCGAGCTGAGAATGTAGACTTCATTGGAATGAAGTGCGCAACCTTTGTTAACCAGTCCATAATTAACATGAGGGAATCATGTTGTATCACTATCCTCAGCAAAACTATGATGAAGTCCATGGAAATGAACCCCCATTTCCACTATGGGATCGAAATTGGATGTAGTATTTCACCTCGATGCTTGCATTCTGCCTTCACCTGCTGACAATTAAAACACCTAGCCACATACTCTGCTACATCTCTCTTCAGATTTTGCCAATAATAAAATATTTTTACTGTTGTTAGTGTCTTCTGATAACCTAAGTGACTTGAATATGGTTTTGCATGAAACTCCCTCAACGTCACCTTCTTGAACTCAATTCTATCTAGCACATATATCTTGTCTTGGAAACTAACTAGTCCATCTTCTGTAAGGAAATAATCCACATCTCGTGCACCTGCACCTGTACCTATACCTGTACTATCACCTGTACCTATACCTATGCTATCACATGGACCTGTATTAGTACTCTACTGTAACCTGTGCATAATCTCCATATATATCACATCCTGCTGACCCGCCTACAAGATCCTATCTTGTAAGTTTATCCCATAAGAGCTCATAGTTGTTAAGTGATTTATGTTAGAAAATTGTATATTACAGAGCAATGGAACATATAGAATATTGCATAAACATAAACACAAAAAATGCATAAAACCAGAGAGACACAGATATACGTGGTTCACCCAATTTGGGTTACGTCCACCCCGAACAACCAATCCTTCCTTTCTATTATCCAACAAAATGAAGAGACACAACCTACAATAGATCCGCTGTAAAATCCTCTGTTTACTCTCACGGTCTCACCTCTCTGTTTCTCGCTAGGAGAATACACATCTATTACACAGCCTCAATACAATGCCATCATATAAAGAGAGGGGTTGCCTTTTAGGGCAAAAAACCTAAACTAAACATAAGTTCTACCATCAGATCATCCACCTAATGAACGACCCAGATTGACTAGAAATTACTATAATTTTACAAGGCAATTTTACATTTGTTTTTAGCTTCGGGGGCGCTACCCCTAAAACCCCCACCAGGGGACCGCTGACCCCCAGACCCCCCAGCTAGGGGGGATTGGTCCTCACGAACCTTCGCGAGGGGGACAAGTCCCCCATGCACCCCCTCGCATGGAGGGGTGTACAAACTTCCTGGGGTATACATCCAACTGAAACAAATACCTCTAAATAATTATGCTCCACACCCAACAATTTACTTGTATTCACCTGTTAAGAGCATCTTCCACTCTGTTCTCTTTACCTTTGATATACCTGATCATAAAATGAAACTCACTGATCATATCCAAACGCTTAGCCTGCCTACCATTCAGATCTGGTTGATCATGAATGTTTTAACCCCATACATAAATTACATGCATACGAATTCTGAAAATAGAAAAAAAAAACAATGACGAGAGCATAAAACTTAATACCAATATACATAGAGATTTCCAGTGGATCCCAAAATCGGGACTACTAGATTGATTTTTCATTATATTCCTTTTAATGTTAAATACATATATATACATGCCAAAGCATCCATAAGCCCCAATCCACTAACCCTGGATTAGAACATAATCGTAGTTCCCTTGACCAGATCTATAAAATACCATGGAAAAAAAACCATCATGCCCAAAAACATGTGTGAAATCCATGCACAAATCCAAAGGTAGGTCTGCCCACCTACTAAGCATGCTTCTTTCCTTTTCTATCAATGTATTGTTCATTCTTTTTGCAACTCCATTTTGTTGAGGTGTGTATGGAGTAGTCTTTTGTTGTGTTATACCACACTTCTTACATAACTCTTCAAATTCCTTGTTGCAAAACTCTCCACCGTTATCTGTCCTCAACAAATTTATCTTCTTCTCTGTCTGGTTTTCCACTAGAGCCTTAAATTATTTAAACCTATGAAAGACTTTAGATTTCTTTTTGAGGAAATATATCCATGTATTCCTTGAGAAGTCATCTATAAATGATACATAGTACACAGACTTACCCAGTGATGGAACCGACACATGTCCAAACTCATCACTGTGCACAAGCTCTAATATCTATTTCGCCCTCTTAGCACTAGAGGGGAAACTCACCTGATTCTACTTCCCATATACATAATTTTCACAGAAATCAAAATCTAGAGAGAAATTAGACATACCTTCTACCATATCATTACCATGAAGTATTTGAAGGCCCTTCTCTCTAATATGTCCAAGCCTTTGATGCTATAACATGGTATTTTCTCTAGATACCACTAGATTTTCTACTCCACTTTTAGGAACCACAAAAATGTTGAACCCGTTAATAACAATGCTACCCTAAAGCTTGTACAGAGTTCCAATATGAACTCCCCACATCAATACCAGTGCTCCCCAAGCCATCTGGCAAGTATATTTCTAAAACACTACTTTAACACCTGTATCATCCAACTTACTTACAGAAATCAGATTTTTGGCCAATGTATGAATATGAAAAACAAATCGAAGTGTTCTAATCCTTCTACCTTCCAAATTCAACTTGAATTTTCCACGACCGAAGATTCTAGCCTTCCTGTCATCCCCTAGGAAGACATCACCACCATCATATTTCTCATACTCACCTGATTCAAGGAAAGGATGCACATGAAGGCTAGAAGTGAAAGGATGCACCTAATTCAATCAACCATGCCTCATGATCTACATGTGTACTTGAAGAAGAAGCAAAGTACACATCCCCACTACTGGGACGGGGTCCCCTGGGTTAGATTTTTTGTTCAAGTTTTTTTGAAGATATTGTAAAGTCTCTGCATTTTGAGGAGCAGAGCATGAGTAGAGTAGGCTAGTAGGAGTCAAAGGGGCTTTAGGAAGGTCAAAGCCCCTTAGTTTGTTAAAGGTAAGTTGCTTTGAGACCCACCCATGGTTCGTGGACCATGGTATTCTAATGAAGGAAGAATATAAAAGAAAGTCATAGAACAGTCATGGCGAGGCTAAGTTAAGAAGAATTACATGATTCGAGTATGATTTTGTCTATTCTGTACTTGGGCAAAGGGGAAGGATCCTGCACCTATGTGTGGAGAGACCTTGGTAAGTCCGCAGATAAGTGAGTGAGCCCCTACAGCTATGTGTGCATGGTGAGAAATAGTTGTATCTAAGAATCTGAAGCATAATAAGGACATATTTTGAAGTGATATCTGTGTATCTGTCTGTTTCTATTTATTTATGAAATTACCATATTTATGATTTGTTGAATGCATTTAATCATGAAAGGTACTTAATAGATTTGAGAAGACATATATCTACTTAATTCTATGATGTTATGTATGTTTAGTGCAATCACAAAGGACAAAATTATGTTAACTTTTATTTACCCTAAGTTCTAGGTTTCAAGGGTTAGGGTTCGCGAAGGTCAAGATAAAGCCCTAAATCTACAAAAAAAACATCACATAGCCCTATAGATCCAAAAACCTAGTTCTAGCATCCCCTAATATTGCCTTGGGTGAGACTGTAGCCTACGCTATGTGGTTTGTTGCAAAAAGGGATGGTAGTGTAGGGTTTTGTTGGTTAGCATATCTAACTCTGAACCTGGGTCCAAGCGCCCTCAAGCCAACAAATGGTTCTGTTGCTAGGACTAGGATCTATCTGAAAGACGTGTGATGTGGGTCTGTGGATACCAACAAAGAAGGAAATTAAAAAGTGGATATATCGGAAGATGCATGAGTTTGCAGCTCAAGAAAACAAGAATCTGTGCATGTCGAAAGAAGAGTGGTTGCAGAGATATATGTACACAGACAAACACAAAGTTTTCTTTTGCACTTTTCCATGTAAATTATTTGAATGGTTGGTTAAATTAGCAAATGGTCAACCTACCTGGAAGATGGATAGCCTTAGATTTAGTGAAGCATCTAGAAGGATCATTAATACAAGGTTGCGAAGGCTATAAATTACTGTATCGATAGTATTTTGGGTGGATTCATCACTGATTTCTTGATTGATACCTTTGCCAGTTATAGCGAAGTTCAATGATGGTTTTTCAAAGCACCAAGAGGTAAGTATCTGAAGTCTCTGAAAATTTGTATTAAAATTTTATTGTGTGAGAAATAGGTTATGCCACTAAATTGATGTTTAGAAGAGGCTCAATGGGAGTTACGCGAAGTGAGAAACAATTTAGAAAAAACCTAGATACAATTGCTAGGTACAATCCTCTATTGGGAGCATCTGATAGTGAAGAATAAAGTAATAGTCTGAAGAAGCCCCGTCATGTGCCACAGTCAATGGATTAGGGCACTGCGGGAATACCTCATCGATCCACTCCACCTCTGCCATCACCTCCACCTCACACACCCACACCTCCATCTCCACCTTCGCTAATTAATATGGTGAACACTGCGAAGATGCCTATTTTCAAGGGTCTGGGGACATAAGATCATCAATTTCGGTTTTTAGTAGATGTAGTGTGGAATTCATAAGTTAGCTTTTGCAGTGAAGGAATCCAAGGAGGCAATAAAAAAGGTGTGGTTTGAGCTGGAACTGCAAATTTTAGAGCTTCAAATGAAGCTGTAGCCAACCACACCTCCATAGGATAGAGAGCAGCACGGAGCTATCATTAAAGCATATATGAAAAATCTGGCTGATGCAGTCAAGGATTGTAGCCAACTATTTGAGCAGACGATGGAAATGTGGGCTTTGTTACAGGAGGACCCAGACATCTGTGATAGACATTTTCAGTTCGATGAGATCCGAATGATAGTGTGGACCCTTGCAGCTATGCAAATGTTCACCAAACTTCAGGAAGGAAAGACTTTGCAGACACAAATCGATGAGCTAAGAATAAAAGCATCCATCATTGCAGTGCGAACACAACTGTGGGCTGATGAGGTAAGACATTTGTCTTAAACCATCGAGGGAAAGCTAAAATCCCTTCAACAGACATAGAGGACCATGGACCTTGCAGTCGAAGGTCCAACAATGGAGAAGTTGGTCGAAGAAGTTCACCAGGTCACCATGCAGGGAACAATAGATTTTCAGGCATTGAAGATCAAATTCAGTGACCTGCAAGCAAAGGTTGAGGGAACACCAACATAGTGACTTGGGATGAGTCACAACTTTGTGTTGGGGGCCTGTTGGGATGGGGTCCCCCGTGTATTATTTTGTTAAAGTTTTGTTGAAGATATTGTAAAGTCTCCGCATTTTGAGGAGTGGAGCATGAGTGGCGCAGGTTAATAGGAGTCAAAGGTGCTTTAAGAAGGTCAAAGAACCTTATTTTGTTAAATTTAATTTACTTTGAGACCTGCCCATGGTTCGTGGACCATGGTATTGTAGTGAAGGAAGAATATAAAAGAAAGTCATAGAAGATTGATAGCTAGGCTAAGCTAAGAAGAAGTACATAATTCGAGTCTGATTTTGTCTATTCTATACTTGGGCGACGGGGAAGGATCCTACACCTGTGTGTGTGGAGACCTTGGTAAGTTTAAAGCGAAGTGTGTGGGCCCCAGCAACTATGTGCATAGGCTGGGAAAGAGTTGTATCAGAGAATTTGAAGCATAATAAAGACATATTTTGTGTTTTTGTTTATTTATGAAATTATTTTATTTATGAGACGTTGAACACATTTGATCATGAAAGGTACTTAATAGATTCACAAAGAAATAGATATGCTTAATTGCATGATGTTATGTATGTTTAGCGCGATCGGCGAATGACATAATTTTGTTAACTGTTATTTACTGTAAGTTCTAGGTTTCAAGGGTTAAGGTTCACGAAGGTCAAGATAAAGCCCTAGATTGTAGAAAACACATCACATAGCCCTATTGATGTAGAATCCTGGTTCTAGCATCCCCCAATACTGCCTCTTGTGAGGTTGCAGCCTGCACTACATGGGTTATTCTCAAAAGTGGTGCTAGTGTATGGTTTTGTTGGTTAGTGTAGCTAAATTCGAACCTGGATCCAAGCCCTCTCAATCCAACACACACCTTCATCGGAGGTGGTTTTCGCCTTTGTAGAAAGAGCACCATCAGATCCATTTCCTTTCTCAGGAGATTTAGATTTACAATCCATTTTGAAGTTCCCTTCCTTTTCGCATTTCTAGCACATGTTTACATGTTTTCCTAGAGATTTAGATATCCCTCTTGATTTAGATCTCCCACTTGAGGACTTATTTTTGTTTCTATTCTAGGATCATCCTCGTACAGACAAGGCATCACCATTTTGGCCCTCCATATTTTTTTTTCTCATCTCCTCCTATAGCAAGGATGAGACTATTTCATCAAACTGCAAGGCAGTCACATTGCTACTTATTGCAACAACTAGACTATCGCACGAATCTGGAAGAGAACACAACAAACTGATGCACTTACCTTCATCTAATTTTTTTTATATCAATAGATAAAAATTGGCTTACCACAGTATTAAAGGCGTTCAGATGCTTTGTAACTGAGTCTCCATCCTTGATCGTTAGGTTATACAACTTTCTCTGTAGGAACCATTTATTCACCAAATACTTAGATTGATACAAAGTCCCTAACTTATCCCACAAAGCCTTCACTAAAGCTTCCTGTGATACATTCAACAATACTGAATCTGATATACACAATTGCATTGTGATCTTTGCCTTCCAATCCAAATTTTTTTCAATCTTCAGCTGACATTGTTGTTGGTTTAGTATCCGGATCTACCGTGATCCACTAATATTTATACACTAGTAGATCCTCCATCTTGAGTTTTCACAACTCAAAACTCTAACCATTAAATTTCTCAATCTCTATCTTTCCACTTCTGGTCATTTTCTTTCACCACAACAATAGATCCCGTAGATCTTCCACTGAACAGGGTCTACCATAGGCCTGAGCAAAACCCCTCAGCAACAAAGGCATCCCCTTGAAGCCAAAACAACTCCGATACCAAATGTAGGTTTTAACCCCATACAAAAATTACCTGCATACGAATTCTAAAAAATAGAAAATAAACAATGGCAAGAACATAAAACATAAAACATATATACATAGAGAATTTCCCCTGGATCCCAAAAATGGGACTACCAGATTGATTTTTTCATTATATTCCTTTCAATGTTACAATACATATATATACATGCCAAGGCATCCATAAACCCCAATCTATTAACCCTAGATTAGAACATAACCATAGTTCCCTTGATCGGATCTACAAAATACCATGGATAGAAAACCATCATGCCCAAAACCATGTGCAAAATCCATGCAAAAAACCATAGATAGTCCACCCACCTAATATGTGGTCCAAAAAAAAAATTCTCGGGGCACTACGTTGAACCCCATGCAGGGGGCTATCACCCCCTTCTTACCCCTCGACAAGGGGGGCAACCGACGCCCCCCCCTTGCTGCCCCTAGTGCAACGTACAAAGGAGTGTAGACATGGAAATAATATAACACACACCCAACAATTCCAAACTGGATGTTGGGAAAGACATCCTATTGTGGGTGTTCATTGGTTATTAATGGCTAAGGAAATTGGCAAAGGAAATGGCTAAGGATTTGGAAAGGAAAAATGGCATTTTTGGCACATTTATTTATGAAAATAATGGAAATTACGAGAAAAGGGAGGTGAAAGGTCACAAGTTACATGTGAGGAGGAAATTGAAGGAAAATAATGGAAAATAAAGAAATAGAGGCTTTATTTATAAAAATGCTTATGCAGATCAGTTGGCAATCTTTTTTCTAACCTTTTCTCAGTTTAGTTTTAGAGCTCTCTCATTATTCTCTCTCTCTCTCTCATACTCTTGGATACTTAGAGTTTTCTGTGAGCACTCTTGGAGGGTGTCACATACATGGATTCTTAGAGCAAGAAAACAAATGAAGAGCAGGAAAGCGCAAGAGGGCATCAAGATCAGCAACTACACCAGTTTTTCTTACAGGTACCAAGTAGCATGTATGTTTCCCTCACTAGTTTTGGCATGCATGACATATGCTTGTGATTTGTTGGTTGTGATCTATCATGGGAATGGAGGATGGTTTGGATTAAAAATGGATTGCCTAGCCTTTCCAATTCCTTGATACCCATGGTGAATATGGATTTGTTTTCCTTATTTTATTTTGGTTGGTTCTCATGTTTCCTTGGCTTGGGTTGAGTTATTAGTCCTTGAAGCATTGGTTGGACAAACACTATAAAAGCCCTATAATAGCTTGGGTTGAGTTACTAATCCTATAAGCCTTGATTAGACAAATGCTCTGGAAGCCCTTAGTGGGTTGATTTACTAGTCTTGGAAGCCCTGGTTGGACAAGCACTCTAGAATCCCAAAACATGTTGTGGGTTGAGTTACTAGTCCTCAAAGCCTTGGTTGGACAAATGCTCTGAAAGCCCTGTAAGACTTTGAGACCAATCTGAAGATGGTTTTGTGATGCCCGACCTTGAGGTGGAATCAATGTTTGATGGGTTGAGGTGGATGGCCTCTGGAAGCCCAGGATGGTTTTGGATTGATTTGTTTTATGAGATCTTGAATTCATACCTAGAATATGGCACGGGGGTGAATTGTTGAAGATATATTTTGCTCAGCCATTCTATGGCTAGGTGGAATGTGGAAGTTCCATCATGGGTTTGGATTTTGCATCATCAATATGAGGTTATTTCTCCTTGTATTTTTATGAGTAATATATTGGATTATATGTGGTTTATATAGCTATGATTTCATTGGTATTTATGCTGCTATTATGCTGGTTATATATGTGTTTTATGATAGTAGCTATGTATGGATTTCATCATGTTTTTACTTGTAAGTGAATGATCAATGTGTTTATGACCTAATGGATGAAATGATAGTTGATGTGTTGAGGCATCAATGCTTTTTAGCTTTTCTCGGCTAAGTATGTGATCACTATGCTCAGATATGTTATTTACACTTATATAGATTACATATTCGTGATATGTTTGGTGAAATATCTATCATGGCTAGTAGGGGTCCAGTCAAGGTCTCATTCAAGTGATTCTATTTATACTATTATATCCTTGCTATTTTACTGTTCTAAAGATGTAATTCAATTCTGGGCAGTGAATTAGGCTCTATACCTGAAAAAGCGGCACAAATCCCAGGGACGCTGACACAACACTGTGCGAAATAGTCCCTGGACATTCGCTTGCGGACCTATGAGTGCGTGTAGAGGTCCCTGAACACTGGCATGCCCATAACATGAGAGCGTCCAGAGGTCAAGTGGTCCAAAATCTTAGTGGGACCCAGGGGCTTGTTGGCAAAAAGGTTGGATTGGTTCCTGAGGGTCCTAATGTTGATGTTGAATGTATGTATGGTGTGTTTTCATCAGTTTCACTTCCTTAATGTGACTTAGGAGGTTGAATCATATCATAGTGGCCCCTCGTCACATGTTTACCTCGACTGGATGGTTGCTTGGGTAGATGTGGGAGGAGGGTGTTACACCCTCGTAGATAGAGCTCTGCCTAAGAAATAGGAGGAGAAATATAACATCTTTTGTGTTGTTAATCACATCAAGTGCATTCAGTGGTATTAGCATTCATTCTTTGAGAGTTCAATGCCATGATAGCTCACTTGGAGATCTCACTTGGAGATCTATCTTCAATATAATGAAAAACCATGAGCTCTTATAGGTTAAATGCGAAAGATCTTGCCCCTGTGACTTCTTTGGATTCATGATTTTTGTTATGTATTCCCGGAAGAATTACTTATGCAAATAAGTAGTAGATAATAATTTTTATTTCCAACAATTGTCTTATTTTTCTCAGTTTTTAAGACTTGTAGGTGGTCAATATATCTAATTTATCTTTTGGTAGATTGAGGCCACTTACTAATTACTTAGTTAAACTATGAATGTCTGACAATTGTATTCATATTTTGAAATAATACCAATATTAATTCAAAATTATTTATTATATTAGTCCAATTAAAAATTTAAAAAATATCAAAATTTTAATTTACAACATTTTTTTTGTAAGTTTGGCAAGACTACATCTTCATCATGCCCAATATATCACCTCGTTCAAGGCAGGGAATTAAAATATGACTTCACATCAAAGAATGCCTTAACATAACACACTATTTATCCAAAACTCATAAACTTAATCCACAACATTTTTAATCTTATCTTATTTATTCAATTAAAATTAAAAAACTATATAAAATTATTTAATTTATTAAAATAATTATTTAATATTTATATACAAAATTAAATATTTAATGTTAAATGTACATAAAAAATTATATATATATATATATATATATATATAATATATATAATATATATATATATATATATATATCTATCTATCTAAATATATATTAAAATGACACATATTCACATAATATAATAATGATATTAAAATGACATATTATAAAACAATATTAACCACTACACTTAAATAATAAATATTTCACACCAATAATCATGTTCTATCCGATCTTAATTAAAATATTATAAAAAAACACCATTTTCTCTCCACAGATACCAATATCATTGAGAGTGATCTCTCAACACACGTACCAATATTATTGAGAGTGATTTTAGTTTTGATACATAAACAACTAACAAATATTATAAAACCATACATATTCCACATAATATTATATTAAAATGACACATATTATAAAACAATATTAACCACTACAATTAAATAATAAATATTTCACACCATTAATCATGTTCTATCCGATCTTAATTAAAATATTATAATAAAACACCATTTTTCTCTCGACATATACCAATATCATTGAGAGTGATCTCTCAACACACATACCAATATTATTGAGAGTGATTTTATTTTTGATAGATAAACAACTAACAAATATTATAAAACAATACTAACTACTAGACTTAAATAATATCTTTATTAAAAATGTCTCACACCATTAAGTCTACTCTATTAACACTTAATCATAACATTATAATATGATATTGAAACATAATAATCTTTATATGATTTGGGTAATTATAGTTTTAAATATATAATCATATTAATAATGGATAACACATTTTAGTAAAGCCTAAGCTGGTTTTTATTCAATATATATTAATTAAAAGTAATATACATTAATAAATATTCATAATAATAATAATAAAAATAAATCGAAAGAAAACATATAAAAGGTAGCTTAATTTTGGAGTAGGATTTTTATAGCCTTAGATCATAATTTTTTTTGTAATTTTTTTTTGTTCATTACAAATAAGAGGGGTTAATTGAATTTGAAGGCATAGGGAGTCGGTAAAGTGGATGACATAGAAGCTGTAGGCTTCAAAATATGTGGCAAGTGTTGGTCTCAATATATGGCTTTGGAAACAACTTCAAACATGTTCAACTATTTTTTTTTGTTAGCAAATAGTTTATATGGTGATGTTGTATGTTAACTAAATTCTAGTCTTCTTTATATCTGCTTCTCCCTTATGCTAATGAAAGGAGGAGGATAGGGCTAAGAAGGTGACTTAAAGTCTTACAAACATGAGGTGAAATTCCCAAATCTCGTAAGGTTCCATGGAAATTGAGTATATAAATTTATATGTTGGATAGAAGGAGCAATGATAGATAGGATTAGACTAAAGATACAAGGAGAATATGATTACTATGTTAGATGCTGCATTAAGAATGAATTGAGTAATTCCATGAAGATCCTAGGTATAGCATGAGCTTAGAATAACCATAACCCTAGAGTGAAAGGGAAGCATAATAAAACATGATTATGGACCAAATCTGAGAGGGGAGAAAAACATGGATTATAGGGAAATATCACCATAGCCTTTATATAAAAGGACAAAATTATAGCTAGGGATAAGAATGCCCGAAAATGAGGGGTGATTTGAAATTATCCCACCATTACATTGTATAGTATCCTTGAGGTAATCATTAGCTACTGTGTGGAGAAGATGGGGTGTGTAATGAGTAACTTTCTATCTTATCCTCATCATCTTTGCAAAATAGTACTTGATGTAAGGTTCCATGTATTGTGATGATTCTGCCATGAGTAGACTAGAGGGTATGTCATAATGGTTCTTGTTCATAGCTCTAAGATGTAGAATATAAAACCCCATTTTTCCATGTGACTTAGGAGGTGGGGGAGAGGTGGGGGAGAGACAACTATGTGATCAAGGGATGGGTTGACCATACTAACAATTACAAATATAAAGAACCCCTACTTAGCACTTGGTAGCTTTATTTCCTAAAGAATGTTTGAAATAGTTATTCCTTTATCACTTGTGAAAAAAACATTAGGATTGAGAATGAATCCTTCTAACTTCCTTGTTCATATTTAATTACATTAATATTTTTAAGCATGTGCAACCACTTCAATGCTTCAAAATTTTGATACAGATATCTAATATTGGTAATCATGGCCAATAGGTGAATGTTTGAGGGAGATGACCTTGAGGCCATATGTTTAGTGATTAGTCTAGAATACCCTAAAACTTACATTGGAAGTTACAAAGATGCACTAAATAAGGGAATAGGATTTCACCCTATTGTTTGATAGGTTTCCAAGACTCCATCATAAATTAATTTAGTAGTCCCCCTAGGGATAAGATTTCCCCCACTTTCACTTGTCTCCACACTTAGTATTTTCATTTTAATAATATAAAAACTTCATTTTTTTGAAGGATCATAGCTTGGGTGGTTGGAAAGATTGTTGTTTCTCATCCCCACTTGGGTTCAATTCCTACAAGTGACATGTTGGAATGCTATGATAAGGTTGGAAGTGTAGATTCCACCTAGAATAGACATTCATTTTTATATGTCTTGTGATGCCTCAACCCTTTATAATTTTCAAGTTATTTATATCTATGCCTTGTAAGCAGGGAAAATTTTACGGGCTAATATTCGCCCACGGGCTACTTTTCTATACTTTTTCCAAAAACAAAATTCACTAATTTCCATTTTTTTTTAATAAAAATGATTCACCCAAATTTTATAGAATGAAATTATTTTACCCTAAAAATCACCCAAAAACTATATATAGAATATATAAAATATTATAAATTTGAATATTTTTACAAAAATATCTCCAAACATTTTATAGATTTCATATTATGGACTAGTGGGACTCGCCAAGGTTTCTAAACATGAAGATAAATTTCCATCCTTAAAATTTTTCCGCCTGTGAGCTATTGTATATACTCTTGGGTTATAATGACATGTGGTAGGTTTGATCTTGGGCATAGCCTAGATCACTGTAATAATTTATTAATTCCCATGGTTTAACAAAAAAATGTTAACAACTTCAATCTAGTAATACCATTTCTAAATTACACTTAATTCTTTAGAATTAAATGGTTCTAGAATTTTATTTTAATAGGTCAATTCTGGGAAGTGAATTTTTCAACCTTGTTTTTATTATGTTATGTAATCAAATGTTTCTTATTTTACTAGTATAACCCATTTTTATTTTAATAAAAATATGATTAAATGTGTTGATTTATAATTACTATTATTTTTAAAGAGATAAAACTTATCATAACTTGCTAATTGCATTACTACATTGACTGAGAGATATCCATAATTATTTCCATGTTAAAAAAGAGTAGACATATTTAATTTTAAAAACGATATTAATAGCCAAACAAATATTTCAATGACAAATTATAAGAAATATGTCAATGTTAATTTTAAATTAAATATTCTATATTAGTTTTATAGATAAATGGATAAAGTAATTGAAAACAAAAAATCTTAACTCTCCTCTTCATGCTCTGGCCTTTAGCATCTTAACTCTCTTCCCCCTTTCCTTTCCTTGACCCTACTCTAGGTCAAACCACCTCCTCACCCAACCATTCAAACAATATTAATCATTATAAAAATAGAATATGTTTATAAAATAAACTAGACTCCATAGTGAATACAATTAAGATTCAATTTATAATACACAAAACAATAAAACTAAATAAACAGTGACAACATGATTCCATTTCTTTTTAAACATATGAAATAAAATTTAAAGTTAGAATAAAAAATATAGAATATTAATAAACATAATATTAAGAATTATAAAAGATGGAATACACTTACAAAATAAAAACTAGACTTCACATTAATTACAATTAGGTTTCAATTTACGCTAACAATAAACTAATAACACAAGACATATGATTTCTTTAACGTAGATAAATATAATTTAATTAGAATAGAAAAGATTGAATATTAATCAATAACATAAACATAACATAATATTAAGCATAAAAAAGATGGAACATACTTACAACATACAAACTAGACTTCACATTGATTACAATTAAGATTCACTTTACTCTAACAATAAACTAATAACATAAGACATATGATAAAAATTTAACAAGCACATTAAATTTCTCCTACAAATTAAACTATTGAAAACAAAATAAAAAGATATATAATAAAAATTTGAATAAACTTATTACAATAATGTAAGAAAAGCCTAAAAATACATAATAAATTTAATGAAATCCTAGAAACTAGTGAATCACATAAAATTGAATTAATCAGTATTCAAATATTAAAAGAAATATTTACTAAACACCTCTCCTTTAAACTCAGACAAATAAAAAATTAATTAGAATAATAAAATAATTAATAGAAAATTTATTAAAGTAACAAAACTTATTACATTAGATAAATAACTAACTAATATAACATAAACTTATATAAATCAATAATTAAATATTAGGTAAAGCAAATTAAAAATAAGTGCATTTAATTAGAATCAATTTAAAATAAAAAAGATTACAAGAAAGTTAATAAAACATAAAAGAAAAATGAACGCAATATATCTATTATTAAAATAAAGTAACTTATATAATTCGTAATTTATTAACAATAACATAATAATAATAAATTAAAATTAGAAATCATTAAACTAGTCGACTTCCCAACTTGACAACTTCACCTAATCATATTTATTACTCCAGCTCCTCTTTTTTTGTAAATCAATCCTAATGATGTGTCTTGGTCTAGACTCGAAACGTTTGACAAATTAAAAATGAAAATTGTAGAATGTCCAAATTCATTGTCTCAAAAACCACACCACAGAAATCTGCAAACCAAAACGAAAAATCTTTATTATTTTATCTTTTAGTTATTTTCCAATAAGAGGGAGATTTGTAATTCTTTTAATACTTAATATGAAATTAACACTTTTATAATTCTTTTATTACTCAATATGAAATTAACACAAGGATAAGTTGGAGTTTTTTCTTGAGGTATAGATCTAATGGAGGTGAGAAAGAGCTCTAAAATGTCTGATTAGGCTCCAACTACTATGATGATTCTACCATGATTAGAGTAAAAGGCATATAGTAATGGTTCTTGTTCATAACTCCAAGATGTAAAATATGTCCCTTCCTTTTCCATATGATTTAGGAAGTGGGGAAGAGACACCTATTTAATCAAGAAATATGTTGAACATGCCATAAATTACTAATATAAAGTACCCTCACTCAGTGCCCAAAAGCCTTAATTTCCTCCTCATTTACAATTACATTAAGGTTATAAAGTATGGGAAACCACTCCACTACTTCAAAATTTAAAAATTGATATTGAATCTTCGTAATCATGGTCATGAGGTGATGCGGGAGCATTCAACCCAAAGGGAAATTATTGTAAATAATAGACATAGGGGTCATGCAATTGTGGAATTAGTTTCCTAAATTCCAAGTCACTTTAATATTTAGGCTTTTAATTAGATATTCTCAAAATAAATAAATAAAACTAGGAGAGCTTTTAGGCATAAAAGGAATGGATGTGGACCATTAAGTGATAAGGAATCTTTTCTATTTTAGAACAGGGAAGAAGATGGGAAAAAGCCTCCAGATGATTTTGCCATATGTATGCATTGCATGTAGAGTTAGAGCTTTTAGTGAGTGATTTTAGGATTTTTAGATCATGCTAAGTTTTATAAATTATGAAGCCTCAAAGGCATTGAATATGAGAGAGTGTGAGAGAGTGAGGTTGAGAATAGGTTGAACAGCCAAGGCTGTAAGTCCTCTGACAAATTGTAAGGGCCATGAACGTTGAAGATCTGGCCACGAAGAAAGGTTGTAAGTATTTGTTTATTAATATGATAAGTGTGGTTTTTAGAAATTGGATGCTAATTTCTGAATTGGGTTCAATATCAATCGAACTGTGAAGGGCGCACATAATACCTTGAATGCGTGATTAATAATTGGGAATCACTATTATTATTAATGCGTTGGTTGTTGACATGATATATGACCACGTTATTGAAGCTGTTTGAAATGGTATCAGTTTTGTATTAAATACATGGTTGTTGACTACGCTGGTGTCATCGGTTGTATAAGTTGACATTAAAAACAAGAATATAAAATTGTGTTTCGGCTTGTAAGATCAATGGAACTAATAATCAATTCAGTGGTGATTTGATATATATATATATATATATATATATATTGATTGAAAGTGCAGGTTTTGATTGGGCATTTATTGAAATGGAATTTGACATGGAAAAATTATGGAGATCCTGGGTATTGCAAGCCAGGCTTGCATCAGGAGGTATCAGAGCTAGAATGCTCTATTGAAGATGTTTTTTTGAGTACAGCTGAGAATTGAAGTGTGTTTTTTTTGAGGTGTGGTGAATAGTTGAAATAAAGATCAGATTTTTAAATTTGATGTGCAAGCATATACAAGTGAAGAAGATTGCAACAGTGGAAAGAAGGAAATATCAGGCAAGATCTTAAAGGTGAGATTATTTTTCTGGTTTGAAATTTATGATTTAAGTTTATGGTTGCAGAGAGGGTGGCAGTGAACCTGGCATTCAGCTGAAGGCTGGATAAGGAGGAAAAGTGCAGTGTCATGAAGAATAAGGTGAGTTGAAGAGATAGCCTAGAGAGAGCAGAGGAGTGCTCAAGAGGTTCGAGAGGCAGTGAACCAAGTACTTACCAAAAGACCAGATTCGGAGGGAAGGATTGGTGAGGTAAGTTGCAGCAAGAGAGATTGTTGTTACAGAGGCTAGTACAACTCATGGTGAGCGAGAAACTCAGGAGGAAGTAGTCTGCCAGAGGCAGAGAGAGTTTTTCTAGAGGAGGAAGAGGTTCAGGGAAATGCCACAAAGATGAGATGACTGCAGGAGTCCGAGAAAGGAAGATTGCATAAATAAAGGAACTGTTGCAGGTACTGGAAGAATGGCTACAAGAGCGGGAAAAGCAGAAAGGAAAATGGATTTTTCCACTGAAAGGAAAGAGAGTGATTTGGCAACAGTTGCAGAGGAGGTTGAGGCAAATTGGGATTGCCTTGTTGAAAAAGGGACTTAGAGTTCTTACGCCAGAGTTGGAGTTTAAAAATACCACATGCAGATATATTAAAAGAAAAATGTTGAAGGAAGCAATCATGACTAAAAATTCTTGTGATTTAAAAACTAATGAGTTGTGCATGTTTGCAGGTACAGAACAGGGAGATGAACAAGCTTTAGAATCTGTCCAAGAAGAGTTGAATCTGAAGGCTGTTCAGATCGATGATGAGAAAATAAAGACGAAGGAGTCTAATCAGAATGTTGGACCAGCTGATGATTGGCCAAAAGTTGTTGAAGGTATAGAAAATTGTGTAAAGTTTCCAAGTTCTACTCCTAATGAAATTGTTGAATTGTATAGACAACTAGATCTCCAGAGAAGAGAGTTGGAGAGACAGAGGACTTATGTGCTGAAATATTTGCTGGAGACATCTGAACCAGAGGAAAAAGTTGCAGATGAAGTTGCAAATAAAATTGCAGATGAAATTGCAGGTGACAAGCAAAGGAATGTTGCAGAGGGACAGGAAGTTTGGGAGGCAGCAACATCCATAGTGACAGATAGAGCAACGTGTGGGGCAACATTTTTGGTGGCAGCTAAGACAACACTGGAAGCAGCAAAATCCATGGGGGCACTGAAGCCTTATATTTTTTATTTTAACAATTGTTTTGTGAGTACAGGTCTAAATGAAGATGCTGGGGAAAATCTGGTAGACAAAGAAATTGAATTGATGAGACGGATGATGATGAAGGAGTCCTGGAAGAGACCAACAACAGTGAAACAAAAGAGAAGCAGCAAGAGGAAGACAACAAAAGATTGCAAGAGTGCAGCTAGTGGAGCAAAGCAGCATAAAGTGTGGAGACCTGGAGAAGACAACAGACAGAAGCAGAGACAAATGAAAAGTTGCAACACAAGATATGGGATCCAGGCAAACATAGATCTGAACACATGATCAGGAGATCATGAATTTTTTCTACCTTGGGAGTCTGATGCGGGAGCATTCAGCCCAAAGGGAAATTATTGTAAATAATAGACATAGGGGTCATGCAATTGTGGACTTAGTTTCCTAAATTCCAAGTCACTTTAATATTTAGGATTTTAATTAGATATTCTCAAAATAAATAAATAAAACTAGGAGAGCTTTTAGGCATAAAAGGAATGGATGTGGACCATTAAGTGATAAGGAAGATTTTCTATTTTAGAACAGGGAAAAAGATGGGAAAAAGCCTCAAGATGCTTTTGCCATATGTATGCATTGCATGTAGAGTTAGAGCTTTTAGTGAGTGATTTTAGGAGTTTTAGATCATGCTAAGTTTTATAAATTATGAAGCCTTAAAGGCATTGAATATGAGAGAGTGTGAGAGAGTGAGGTTGATAATAGGTTGATCAGCCAAGGCTGTAAGTCCTCTGACAAATTGTAAGGGCCATAAATGTTGGATATCAGGCCAAAGAGAAGGATGTAAGTGATCTCTTTTTGTTTATATGAAGCTATGTTTCAGATTTATATATAAACCATTGATTGATAGACTTCTGGAGTTTAATGGCATTATGGGTATTGAGTAAAATTTGTGTAATTCAGTGATGTTGAAAGTGAATGAATTTCACTATGGCAATGTGTGAATGAATTATAAACCATTTATATATATTATGTTTGGGAGAAAAAGTTTCTGCAGTAAATGGTAGAATATGAATTGCCAGGAATGTGAAATTACAAGCTTCCGCACATTTGTTGAAAATTGCCGTGTGTTGAAGGAGTTATTGGGCAATTATTTGAGGTGCATACTTTATATGCATGAGTGGAGGAAAGATCCTGGTTATTTGCAGGCTTACCCCTGCATCATGAGGAAAATGTATTAGGGACACGACCCTTATACCATATGTTTTTAATGAGTATTTTGGAATTTCCAAACATTTTAATATTCATAGTCTACATATTGGAAGTTACTAAGAGGCACTGAGGAAGGGAACATGCTTTCACCTTATTGTTTGATATGGCGTTGACACTCCATTCATAAGTGATTTAATAGTTCCCTTGCGAATGCTAATTTATAAGTGTGTTTAATGGGATGCTCCTCAGGATGAAGGAGATGTGCAATTTTTCCTATGTTCAAAATTAATTTGATATATCTATAAAAAACTAACATATATATATATTTATTTAGAAATAACCCCACGCACATGCGCACATTGATATTCTCTCTCTCTCTCTATATATATATAATCTTCCATACATTAAAAAATCACATTTGAAATATGCAAACCTTTTTATAATTAAAAAACTTGAAAAAAAGTTTATATATTGAGAAATTTAATCTTGATAAATGTTTAGAGAAAACAAACTCCTCTATGAGTCGATTGATCTTTGGATTTGGAACAATTGTGAGTAGACTCATCTTCGGATTTGGAGAAAAATAATCCTCTTTGAGACTCTCTTTAGCCCTATTATTTTATATGGATGTGAGGTTTGTGGTTGCAGTATATCTATAGAATCATGGAAGAAGATAAAGCTAATCCAAAAGGAATTTATAACATACGACCTCAAGATTAAAGGAAATAATCTTTATCCTGTCCTCTTGATTGAATCTATCCTTCCCCATTGAAAGCATGGTAATATTTAGGTATTTGATGTATAAGAAAAATCTTTACAACTTGGAGACCAAGAGGTTCCCCAAGATTGCTTCTAACTCCAGCCAAAACTCTCACCTCTAACTTAAGGAAGGTTGGCATAAGTATGCCCAATATTGGCTCAACCATTCGGGGATAAAGGAGGATATCATCTTGGAGAATAAGGATAATATTAAAAAATCTATTACTTCTAAATTTAAGGATAAATTGGGGGATGATAAATAGCAAGAGGGAAAAAGGAAGCTAAGGTATTATAAGGAGATGATTAACCCCACTCTTGCTAACTAAAATTATCTTTACGTCCTGATCATTGCTAAGAAGAAAATGAACATTGCAAAGATAAGAACTAATTCTCATGAGCTTCGTAGTGAAACTAAGCATTGGTCTATTCTCAAAACACCTTGGGACGAAATAATCTTCCACCTTTGCAATACTTAGAGGGTTGAAGATAAACACTTTATCTTGGATTGCCTAGCTCTTACTCACATCCGTTCTCATTTCCATAATGTTTGCCACACTACCAAATTTCTTGACTTGTTAACTCAACAAAACTATACAGATCTAGGAGCACTTCTTTCTCTTCTTTTTGATCATAAAAA
>APFE030017155.1:11792-28799 GCA_000404065.3 Pinus taeda
ATGGAGTTGTGTTCAGTTTCACTTAGTTGAACTAGTTGTATTTAGTCTAACTGATCAATAGACTAAGTGATGAGTGGTGTGAATTAGTTATTAATTAATTCACTAATTATTAACTCATAAAGAAACTGAAGAATACATCAGTTAACTCAGTACATGGATAGTTTAGTGGAGACAAGTGTTAGAGGTGAGTGAAAGGGCAAGACAGTTGTTAGTTGTGACTATAGTTGTGCATGTGATTTGCACAATCAGTGGGATTGAGTTGCCAATGAGGATTTCGTAGTGTTACACAAGGGAAGTACGAGTTTGGTCCAGCCATTCTCATCTACTCTCATGCAGGATTGCACAGTGGAGGTAGGCAAGCAACAGAGGAGATTTGAACCTCTGATTGATTCAGATCTGAGCTAGTTTGTGTGTAACAGGTGGAGATAGTACTGAGTACTTGCGAGGAGTATTGTACTATGTATTGTTACATGTTATCAATCAATATAATATAAAGATAGTTGAGGGGTTTTCAGCTATATTATTTCCCCAATTACATACTGTGTTGATATGTGTGATTGATGCTTCAATGTGCGCATGCTTGATGTTTCTTAATACTGCAAATTGATGATCAACGTAGAGGAGGTTATGTATTATGCATGCATTCCACAATTAGTTTATAATCGAGATAATCTCTGTGAATAAGTGTTATATTATTCAAAATTTCTACATGGTATCAGAGCTGGTTGATTTGTAGAAGAGATTTCTACAAGATATAAAAGCGAGGATTGATCATCAGATCTATTATTCAGAAAGTGTCTATGTTTTATTTCTTCAGGCAGAGTCTGTAATCGAGCCAGGTAGCCTCTGGATTCATCCTTCTTTTGGAAGGTGAGATATCCGATGAATTCCCATACAGTCGATCTCTGTACAAGAAATACTTCGTTCTCATGAATTTTAGATCGGAAGCGATTGAGTTTTGAGCTGGTGAAATTAGAATTTGCAGCAGTGTTTTCTTGGTGTCAAAGTTGAAATGTCTTTCAACGGATTGCGATTGGAGTATGCCCTTGAAGGAAGCTCGAATTATATTGCATGGAAAGACAGGATGGAGGCGGTGTTAGATGACAATGGGTTGAAGGAGTTCATATATGTTGATGTCCCAAAACCTACTGATGCTGCTCAAGTTGATGCTTGGCAAAAGAAGACGGCAAAGTGTCGAAGGATTCTGTTGGAGGGTGTGAAGGATCACATTGTATCCAGCCTGCATGGAAAGGCTTCTCCATACTTGATGTGGAAAGCATTGATAGATTTATTCCAAAGCAAGAGCGACCAGAGGAAGTTGGCGCTCAAGGATAAACTTAGAAACATTAAGTGTGAGAAAGGAGACAGTATGCCCAAGTATCTCACGAAGTTCACCCAATGCCGGGATGAGCTGGGAAGTGTGGGGGTGACTGTCGATGATGAGGACTTGGTGAGATTGGTTCTCCTTGGTCTTCTGAAGAGTTGGCATTCCTATCAGGGCTCTGTCAATGGTTGGGAGAAATTGCCAGGATGGGAGAGACTTTGGTTTGATCTTGTGCAAGAGGAGATCAGGTGGAATACCAGGGACAGATCTTCATCAAAGGCATCTGATGAAGAAAATTGCGCTTTGGCTGCCAAAGCAAAGAAGGGGAAGAACAAGAAAGCTTCTCATTCCATTACAAAAGGCAAGAAGTAGGACATGTCCAAGGTGAAGTGCTTTCACTGTCACCAACATGGACATTATGCCACAAATTGTCCGCAGAAGAAGAAAAATAAGCAAGTTGCTGGATCTGCAGCAGGAGAGGCCTTAGCCTCGTAGTTTGAGCTTGATTTTTCGCTGATCACATGCTTGGTATCAAGTGTGATGGGATTGGTATGGTTCTTGGACAGTGGTGCGTCTTTCCACATGACAGGAGATCGAGATTTGTTTTCAGATCTGGATGAGAAAGATGTTGGAGTGTACATCGAGATGGGCGATGATGGTAGATATAGTGCAACCGGTATCGGTACCATTTCCTTTGAGAGGGACTCTGGTAAACCCTTCGTATTGAAGGAAGTGATGCATGTTCCAGGATTGAAGAAGAATATTATCTCTGTGGCGATGTTAGAAGACAAGGGATGTGATGTTTTCTTCAGCGAGGGAAAGGCTTTCCTGTGCAGTAAGACAACTGGAGAAACCCGAAAGATAGGGGTTCGAGTCAAGAACCTTTATCAATTGCATGTAGATGGCTGCGCAACAATGGCATGCAAGGTAGAAGGAGTTGTGAGTCGGGATGATGGCAAGCTGTGACACTAGAGATTGGGCCACCTTCACCATGGAGCCTTGAAGATACTGCAACAGATTTCTACTGGGCTTCCTAAAGGCACTCTTGCGCAGTTAGATCAGTGCAGGGGTGTACTTTGGGAAAATTTGTGAAAGCCACCTTTCACGAGAAGGATAGTCGTACCACGACGATCCTTGAGAGAATTCACACAGACGTGTGTGGACCTTTCTCAGTAGCTTCAACAGCAAAGCACAAGTACTATGTGATCTTTGTTGATGATTTCTCTCGAAAGTGCTGGATCTTCATCATGCAGAAGAAGAGGGAGACGTACTCAAAGTTCTGTGAGTTCAAAGCACTGGTCGAGAAGGAATCGGGGAAGAAGGTGAAGGCTCTTAGGAGTGACAATGGTGGTGAATTCATCTCTGGTGAGTTCAAGGACTTCTGCAGCGCAGAAGGGATTCGAAGAGAGCTCATAGCTCCCCATAATCACCAACAGAACGAGGTTGTTGAGTAGAAGAACTGAATGATTGTGGTTGCTGCACGGGTGATGTTGCATGATCAGGGCCTACCCCTTCACTTGTGGGTGGAGGCATGCAATACTGTAGTATATGTGCAGAACCGTTGTCCTCATAAGATACTTGGTTTGAGTACACCCGAGGGGGTTTATTCTGGTAAGAGGCCTGATATTTCCCATTTGAGGATTTTTGGTTCTCCTATTTACATGCATGTGACGAAGGATGCGAGGAAGAAGCTGGAGCTGACCGTAGAGGTTGGGATATTTGTGGGGTACATTAATACGCCCCACAACTATCATGTATATTTTCCAGACAGTCGCAAGACTGTTGTGCGACGGGATATCAAATTTCAGGAGGAGAAAGCCATGAAGTGTTCGCTTGAGAGGGAGCCACACTTGCATGCAGATGAGGAGCTATTAGTTCCTAAGGATGAGCTTCAGGACGTGGATCAGCCACAAGATGAAGTTCATGGATTGGAAGAGACCACTCATGCAGTGCTAACCATCAGAGGGAAAAAGCGCATTACAGAAGCTGAGCGACTGGCTCAAGATGCAGAGAAGGTTGTAGGACCACCTACAGTAGAGCGCAGGTAGAGATAGTTACCGGATCAGTACACTGGATACATGGCTCTTGTGAGCAAATGTGTCATGACTGAGCCATCCTCTTTCGAGGAAGTTGTGGAGGAACTTGCATGGGTAGATGCCATGGTGGAAGAGTATGATTCGATTGTTAGAAACAGTGCATGGGAGATTGTCCCAAGACCGAAAGGGAAATCAGTGGTGGGTTCAAGATGGATCTACAAAGTGAAGCAGGCAACTGATGGGAGTGTGGAGAAGTACAAGGCAAGATTTGTTGCCCGAGGCTTCTCACAGATAGAGGGAACCGATTATGAGGAGACCTTTGCACCTGTCACAACGTATTCTTCCATACGGACAATTCTTGCTCTCTCAGCGTAGATGGGGTGGCACATTCATCAGATGGATGTGAAGACTGCATTCCTCAACAGAGTCATTGAGGAGGAAGTGTACATAGAGCAACCCGAAGGTTTTGAGATCTTCAGCAGCGAGTCGCATGTGTGCAGGCTCAAGAGAGCGTTGTATGGGTTGAAACAAGCACCTCGTGTTTGGTACACACGGATAGACGGCTATTTCACCAGACTTGGATTCTCGAAGAGTGAGGCAGATCCTAACCTATACCAGATTGTGGTGGAGATTAAGTTGCTTATCATTGTACTTTATGTAGCTGATTTGATTCTAACGGGAGAAGAGCTGTTGATACTTTCATGCAAGGAGGATCTTGCTCGGGAGTTTGAGATGAAGGACTTGGGCCTCCTTCCTTATTTCCTGGGATTGGAAATTTGGCAGCGCAGTGATGGACTGTTTGTTTTTTAGGGTAAGTATGCTCGGGAGATAGTGGAGAAGTTCAACATGCATGGCTGCAAGCCTGTTGATACTCCTCTTCCTCGAGGTTGGAGGAAGGAGGATGCTACTTGAGCGGAGGTAGTGGATGCCACTGTTTATCGACAATTGGTGGGGTCGCTTATGTATCTGGTCAATACACAACCCGATATATGCTATGCTGTTAACCAGCTTTCACAAGATATGGTTAAGACAACCAAGCTCTTCTGGAAGGCGGGCAAGCATGTATTGCGTTATCTGAGAGGCACCTTGGGATATGGATTGTGGTACAGATAGGAGGATGAGGTGAAGCTATGTGGCTTCACAGATGCAGATTGGGCAGGGAGCCCAATGGATAGAAAGAGCACATCTGGAGGGATCTTCAATATCGGGTCAACATCAGTTTCTTGGTATAGCAGGAAGTAGAGATCCATGGCACTCAGTTCCATGGAGGCCAAGTATATTGCAGTAAGTTTGGCTGCATGCGAGGCTATAAGGATGAGGAAGATCCTGGTCGGGTTGTTCGGCTCACACTTGGATCCTACAGTGATTTATTGTGATAGCCAGAGTTGCATTAAACTCTCGGCTAATCCAGTATTTCATGATAGATCTAAGCACATCGACATTAAGTACCATCATATCAGAGATTGTGAGCAGTGGAGAATCATGTTACTTTCATATATTCCCACGGAGGATCAGGATGTTGATATCTTGACAAAGGCGCTCACCAGGAGCAACTTTGAATACCACAGAGATAGGATAGGGGTTGCAGATAATCCATATCTTGTTGAGAGGGAGTGTTGAAAATGTAACAAGATGATGGAGCTTAGTGAAAAGAAGTCGCCTTCACTAAGTGGACCCGCAGGCTATTTTTGGCGCAACGTCTATTTTTAGACTATGTCTATTTTTAGACATATGGATCATGGTCTATGAGTTGCAGGATGTTATTTTTGGATGATTGGTCAAGTTGGTAAAATAGCCGGACTTCTATTTTTAGACATATGGGCGGAGTCTATTTTTAGACTGTCAGGCTAAAAATAGAACAGTCAAATATTATTAGCTCTTAATAATATTTGGACTATAAACATTATCTTATTCTATTGGAGCACTTTAGTTCGAGCTACAGATGTGGCACATGCAGCTGCCAGAAGGAAATATGTGGTTCTTATGGGTTACTTGAGCTATTGCATGAAGGAATTTAGTTAGAACTTCAGTGATTGAGTTCTGTGGAGTTGAATGAGGAGTTGATGAAGTTGTGTTCAGTTTGGCTTAGTTGAACTAGTTGTATTTAGTCTAACTGATCAATAGACTAAGTGATGAGGGGTGTGAATTAGTTATTAATTAATTCACTAATTATTAACTCATAAACCAACTGAAGAATACATCAGTTAACTCAGTGCATGGACAGTTCAATGGAGACAAGTGTTAGAGGTGAGTGAAAGGGAAAGACGACTGTCAATTGTGATTATAGTTGTGCATGTGATTTGCACAATCAGTGGGATTGAGTTGCCAATGAGGATTGCATAGTGTTACACAAGGGAAATACGAGTTTGGTTCAACCATTCTCATCTATTCTCATGCAGGATTGCGCAGTGGAGGCAGGCAAGCAGCGGAGGAGATTTGAACCTGTGATTGATTCAGATCTGAGCTAGTTTGTGTGTAACAGGTGGAGATAGTACTGAGTACTTGCGAGGATTATTGTACTATGTATTGTTACATGTTCTCAATCAATATAATATACAGATAGTTGAGGGGTTTTCAGCTATATGCTTTCCCCGGTTACATACTGTGTTGATATGTGTGATTGATGCTTTAATGTGCACATGCTTGATGTTTCTTAATACTGAAAATTGATGATCAATGTAGAGGAGGTTATGTATTATGCATGTATTCCGCAATTAGTGTATAATCGGGATAATCCCTGTGAATAAGTGTCATATTATTCAAAATTTCTACACTATTCTTGGTGTACTGTAGCAACAAGACGACAGATGGTTTATCTATGGCGAGGTTTCAGGTGAGCCTATGGGGGTTCTGATATACCCAGACCAGAGGGTACTTGGAAGACAGTCTATCCACGGTTCTGTCTAATGTGCTACTATTCGATGGGGTACCCACAGGGGTTACAAGGGAGTCCAACAAGCATGACCACCTCTTGTATTTCCTACGTGCGTCCCTCCCCAAATCCGTAGGTTTATGCACTCAATGACAAATCCCATGGTTTAAAGACACCAGAACACGTCTCTAGCCAAAACAATTCTGCCAAAAATGGAGATCCCACCGGCCCTAGAAAGTGCTTTGATAGCACTTGTTATGCTCTTGACCTGTGAGAAGATACTAGAATACCAAATATGCGAAGAAATATAACTTAGAACATAGAATAAAAATAATGACATGTATTTTATTATTCAGAAAGGAAAGCAATGTTCACTTGCCTCTTCGAGGGGGCAACCTTCAATAGAGCAGGGCTCGATTACAAAATAAGACACGATGCCCTCAATAGGGAGTCTTTATCCTTTATATAGGATTCATACATGCAATACCATGGTTCTTGTTAATACCATCTATCTGATACCATGGCCCATTCACAACTAACTGTGGCCCCTTCTTCAAATGTGGGTCAACCACTTACAACTATTAATATGGGCTTTATTGACTCTTTAACTAACTATAACTATGATTCGACCCTATTACATAAATAAGGGGGTTAGGGTTGGATCCTAACAATGTGAACTGTACTGCTGGATGGTACTTCTGGGATGCGTTCCTCTATGAAGAGTAGGTCAGTTCCTAGTCTTTCAGGATCGAACAACTAATCTTTGAAAATCTTCTTGTTCCTACGTATCCAAATATCCCAACAAATAAGACTCAGAAGATTCCATAGATTTTTGGATTTGGGATCTCAACACCATTCCTTCCATGCTTCTTTTATCGATCCTCCTCTCCATCTGTACTAGATACCTAAAGATTGATATGTTAGTTCCCATATTCTATTTGTTTCCAAAGATGACATGAATAGGTGATCTACCGTTTCTTCATCACATTGACATAATGAACACCATGTAGGTTCCTGTATAGCCATTTTCGTTAGGTTTCCCTTGTAATATTTTGTTTTTCATAATACACCATAGTAATAATATGGATTTTTGAGTACTTTTTAGCTTCCAAATACTATTCCACAAGCAGCAAATTCTGCAGGTTTCTTATACTCATGTGCAACTAGATATCCTTCTTTAGGATTATATATACCCATTTTCGAATGGACCCATACAAATTCATCATCCTTGTCTGTGATCCTAACATGTGATCTTGAGAATGTATTTGTAAACTCCTCGTAGGTCTGATGCCATTGTTTAGGTATATTTAGTCTTTGAGTTATCATCCATCCCTGACTCCATATGGACGTGGCATCTGGGTCTGTAATCTGACTGATAGGTTTTATCCCTTTCCTATTTATATAATTTATGAGATTGGGAGGGAGATCATAACTATCTCCGCTTCTAGACTAAGGATCAACTCCTATCAGGGCATGTTCCCCTGATCCAATTCTCCGCACCAATCCAAAATCAATTATGTTAAAAGATGCTAGAACAAATTTCCATATAGTTCATACATTAGTTTTGTATTTGTTTTGAAGTTGAACCAAATCAATAATAGATAGAGGATAGATGTAATTCCTCACAATAATCTTCATTGAAATATTCTTTGTCATAATCAATCTCCATACCACATTTGCAACCAATTCCCTTGAGAAAATGTACAAATCCTTGATACCCCATCCACCCCATTTCTTTGGTAACACAATATAATCCCACTAATCCATGCAAAAACACTACCTTATTTGTCCCCACATTATAGGTATTCACAACATTTCTTCTGAATTATGTGTAAAATTCCTTTTGGAATCGAGGCAAGGGCCATCGAAAAGATCATAATTGCTTCCAATATATTTTATCAGAACCAATCTTCTTGCCCAAGATAACCATCTATGGCACCATAAGTTGATCCTTTATTCTATATTCGTTATCATCCACTTCTAGTCTGTCTTACTGTAATCATTGGGTTTAAGCCTAAATCCCCATTATTTTATGCCTTCTTCGCGATCAACCAACTGTAAGGGATACATCACCTTGATGTGTGATATTTCATCTTTAGAACACCCGGTAGATGTAGTAGTTGATTTATGTGGGTTTATTTCAATTCCAATTTCTTTTCTAAATAATTGGGTAATTTGATGCAGGGAAACATCATCCCTCCTGGATCCATCAAGAAATATCAAGACATCATCTATAAAAAGGATGTGCATTAATGATATATGCTCGATGATACATGCTCATTTGAAGACCCCTCTAGATTTTTCATACAATATTATTCTAATGAGGCCCTCCATCACAAGTAAAAACAATAATGGGGAGAGGGGGCATCCCTTTCTTAATCCTCTTTTTGTGTGAAAAAAATCAGTAGCAACTCCATTGATTAACATTTCAAAAGAATTTGATGTGATGCAAGATATGAATTATATTATAAAAGTGATATGGAATCCTAAATGTGTGAGTAAAATCCTGATATAAATCCAATTGGATTTATCATAAGCTTTAGCAAAATCAATCTTAAATCATGCCCTTCAATTTCCTTGTCTTTAAGTTATGCCATGCTTCTTGTGCAATGCCTATGGCTTCATGAATCTGACATTCATCAAAAAATGCAAACTATTCTTTTGATATATGTTTGGTTAGAATCAGGTTTAGCCTATTTTCAATTATTTTTTCAATAATCTGATAAATGCAATTGCATAAAGAAATAGGATGATAATCATCATATGACTGTGGTTTGTCTACTTTCAGGATAAGTGCAATGAATTTTGTTATTGAAATCATTATATATTTTACCTAACAATCTAGACTCTTCCACCACCTTCAGAATGTCATTTCCAACTAAATCATAAAATTCCAAAAACAATTCAACTGGTCAACCATATGAACCTGGGCCCTTATCTTCCCTGAACCAGTGTAACATTGTTTCTAGTTCACAAGTTGTTACCAGAGCCATTAATTCGGAATTTACATCCTCATCAACATATCAAGGAAAGAGAGAGGTAGTCTAGATAATTTTAGGAACAAATACATCTTGTTGATCCTGAAATAAGGAGCGAAAGTACCATAGCCCCATTCTTGCCAACTCGTTGAAAGTAGAGGCTTTCCCACTGTGAGCATATGACAATTCCCAAATCGTATTGATAGCCCTTCTACCTTTTGCATATTGTTGGAAAAATTTTGTATCATCATCCCCTACTTGTAACCATCTATCCTAACTTCTCAGTCTCCGAGTCTCTTCCCTCTCCTTAAGTAGTTTGTTCTTTTTGAACTCTAGTTGTATAAGTCACAATTTAGAATCATTATTGTCATAACCTGCACCTCCAGGCATCTCCATTTTCCTAATTTCTTCTACAATTTTATTAAGTTATTCCTCATCACACTTTCTCTAATTCTTCAACCATTCCATTTTTTTTGTTTGATAGTATTCATATTTTCTTCAAAACATCCCACCACAGACCCCCATTCATGAATCTCCACGTCTCTTCGGGTGTCTCTAACCATCTGTATAAATCCCTCCTCCTTAATCCATGATGCTTTAAATTCTAATGATCATTTTGGTTTCCAAGATTTCCCTACCAATCCTAAGAATAAAGGGAAGTGATCAGATACTCCCCCATTCCCTACCCACTTCCTAAAAAGTGGAATGATTTCCAAAAAAGTGTCTCTAATAAAAAATGATTGATCCTTCTAGTTATTGACTGATCACATGTCCTACGATTTCTCTAGGCAGGAATGATCATAGTTAATCTAGTATCGACCAGATGATTGGATTCAATCAAATCAGAAAAATAATCAGACAGTTGATCCTGCTGAGCATATGTCCTCCAAATTTATGAAAATCCTAGTGATAAATTTAAATGCCCACCAATAACTAGATTATTCACCTGCATGAAAGATTTTTTCATCAATTTATTCCTGAATCGCGCCCTCTCCATCCATGTCCCATAAACATTTACCACTCTGATCTACGATCCAAGTTATTCTGAAAATATGTCAGCAGCTAATATGCCCTCACATATATTCATCAACTTCACTATTATACAATTGATCCCTATTTCTATTGCCCCCAATCATACCCCTAAGCACATTTTCAATCTCCATACTAGAACATAATGTCTCCTTTAATAGGATCACATCGAGCATGTCCCCCAGAAACAATTGTTTCAATGCTAGTTTTTAGGATGACTAGCCCAACCCCTACAATTCAAAGAGATGATCTTCATTTTAGGGAAAAAATTAGGCTTTATCGTGCTTTAAGGACCCCATCTAAGGAAATTTGGCAACCAACAACTATATCTTGTCTGGTCTAGTGAATAGATTTGGATATGTGAGATTGTATACTGCGAGGGATATTAAGAATTTTGGAGGGAGATAGCTGAACCATACCTCCGTTCGAACCTAGTTGGATAGTTCCCTATGACAAATCTCTTGATCTATATCTCACATTATATCTAGGGATTCTAAAGGTGTTAGATGAAAAATCATCAAGTTAAGAAATGGATGTACAGGGAGTTGGACTACACATAATGAATGGGTCAATCTAATAGTGAATAACCCCCACATGTGATTTGGATACCCTTCCTATCATAAACTCCGTACTGGAAATAGATAATTGAAAAAGAGAAGTATTGTTATTTAGACCATTAATAAGGGGAGGAGAAGAAGGAGTACCCATCATCAGAAGAGATGACCTTGAATGACTTTCGAGTACTTGAGGAGGAGAGTCATCCTAATTGACCGTAGATCGATTCCAACCATCCTTTCCTGCAAACTCCGTTGTGATTGGCTCAAGGCCATTTTCATTTGTCACTATTTCCATTTATCCACATCATTTCCTATACTCTTCGGGACTTTCAAGCCACCAGAAGCCCCATTTCCATGATTTTTTTGTACTAATGGACAGTCCTTGTAAATGTTCCCAACTTTATGACAACGATGAAAGTGAAATGGTAACCCTTCATAATCAAATTTCTGATTGTGTGTAACCTTTATATTTCATAATGAGGTTTGCCACTAAACCCTCCCTAGTATCCAAAAAAACGAGCACTTGAGCACATGACATGTTACCAGTCTCTATGGATGATTTGTAATAATCCAGAAACTTACCCAAATCATCACCTATACGCTGAAAGATATCCTTAGTGTAGAGATGCATAGAAAGTCCTGAAAATTTGAGCCAAATGGGTCTAGCCCCTAATCATTCCCTTTCCGGGTCAAAGAGAGTCATCCATCTCTTAAAATGTACGGTTGTCTGTTCAATATTCGAGTGACTAGAAATTACCCAGCAAATCTGCTCCGAATTGTCAAATTTCTAGGTGAACCACCCTCACGATAATACTTGGATCTCCAACATTGTTTTCACATCCTTACTCTAGTTCTCCTGAACCCACTGTTTCAACATGTACCAAAATCTTAAATTAAATTCCTTGTTTATTTCCACTATATCGTTGTTTTGGCCTTAATCATTTAACAAATTATTTTTTTTATGGTACACTAGAGGACATTGATAGCTACAATTCTAGAGGAAAAAAATAAAGTGAAGAGTGTTTGATAATGTTAGACCCTTTTATGTTGCACTGAAGGAATTCCTTATAATTTCATGGATATATATATTTGTGCATAAGAACATTACTTTCTCTACAACTCTAGAAATTTTCATAGCAAGATTCCATCATTTAAGTAGTCATAGGTTGCCCTAATAAAAACATGTACATTATATTTTGCATGAAAAATAACATAGCAATATTAGAAAAACTCAAATTTCATATGAATAAGTACAATCTCTATAAATAAAAACTATATATTTGAAAAATTAATTCATTTTCCTACATTTGCTCTTTTTACACCATTTTCAAATTCATTGAACAAATACTCTAATCATTCTTTCAAGTTAATATATTATTTCTTTCCCTAATTTTCATGCCCACTAAATCATCGTAGCAAACCTTATTAATTTTCACCCCCTCCATTTTTTTCATTTCTTTTATTTATTTTATTTTTTAACATAAATATATAAAAATAATTTCATTTTTAGTATATATATATATATATTATATATATAATATATATATAATATATAATATATATAATATATATATATTATATATAATATATATATATATATAATAATATATAAATATACTACTCACATTATTTTACTGACCACACTTTATTTTTTATTTATCATATTAAATTCCTTTTGATAGATAAAATTAACATGTTTGATTTCTTAACAAAAACTCCTCATTTCTCTCATTCCTCATACATAAAATCACCACTTCGTTAGATTGTGAATCAGATTTCATTGACTTAATGAAATATGTTTAATCAAATGAATTTACTTTGCAATATGGTATTTGTTACTATCTTATAGTTATAGTAGTCAGAAAACAAGTTTTTCTTTTCAAATTATGATAAATGTATAAAAGTTTGGCTATGATCTTGTAGAAGATCAAGCTATGGGTCTTAGTTTAGAATATTTTTTTATTATTCAATGTAATTATGTCACTGTGTGTGAAAGGTCATGCAAATGGTCTTTTATATTCTAAGAGGTTGAGTTAAGTGAGCCTAGGGCTATGAGCCATTCAATTCATGAGTGGGGATATGATGGTCCCGGGATTGCATCATTGGGAAGAGCTAGTGACACCTTGTCAAGCATTTTTGTGATCAAATCAGGCCTATACTATGACATCAATCTCCACTACAATAGTCTGAAAGGTTCACTACACAAAGTCTGCAAAGGGTGTTGTGCTTTTACCAAGGCATCAAATTTTGATGAGGAATTATGGTTTTTTGCATTTTTTTCCATGTAGGGGTTTCTTTGAATATTTGGATCAACTCCAAATCATTTTTATTAGTTAAAAGATTAGTGTTTGGTCAATTCATGAAGATGGAGATGCGTTGCGCAACTGTGTTGCGCTTCTACTACAAGAAGAAGGTTTGGGGTTTGAAGATTTTTGTTCAGCCTATAAGTTTTCTCATGGTTTTGAAACGTTTTATGGACCATTCCATGCCATCCTAGTACCCCCAGCATGTCAGATGATGACTAAGGATAATATAAGCTTGGAGCACTGCGCTTTCACACATTCACTGTATTTTCACTATATCTCTTCAATCCTATACCTATTTTCCATGAAATGTTTACAATATATGCATGGGGGTGAGATGAATAAAATCACTTAGTTTCAGGTCAAAATGCCTAATGATTTTCGAGAAATGAGCCACTGTTATCTACAACCATTGTTGGATTTTATCGAGATCTGTGAGTCAGATTTTGCTAAAAATTTGTGTGGGGGAGGGATATAGTGATATTAACTTTCTATCAAAAAATCAGCGCAATTCGTCTTACCGTTTAGGATATATTCAAAAAATACACACGTTGTGATTTTGGACAGTCAACTATTTGACCATCAGATTCAACTCCAAAGCTTCCAAAACCAATTTTGAAGATGTTGAAAAGTGGCCATTAGTTTCCAAATTTAAGGGATAAGGTTCATCAACCTCTAACTACTCAAAACACTTGGAAACCTTTTCCAAATCGAATACTCCAGCTCTTAGTTATTCGAGACTTCATTATAACCAATTCATTTTATGTTCATTTTCATGATTTTATTTCCAAAAACTAATCTCTGTATTTAGAAATTCCAAATCCACTAATTTGGATTTAATATTATCATTAAAAATAAATAAGGCATATGCAAATGAATGTACAGGGGGTTTGGGCAAGTGTGAGAAGACTTATTTTTGGTGCATATTGTAATTATTTTATGAGTTTTAATGAACTTGGTGGATCAAAAGTACCTGGTTAAATCTCTTCAGAGATTCATATGATTCAACTCTCTTATGTGTATGTTTCCTATTCTGTGTCTGTCATATTTCTTCCTATGATGTTTAAAATAAAAACTTGTTTCATAATTCATCTAATTAATGGTGATCTCTTGTAGTCATTTAGACATCCCATATGTTTTTTTTTTACTGTAATCATTTTAAGATTCATTCATTGTCTCCCCGGATCCGGGTGTCATGAGTACGCTGCCACCTCAAGCCCGGACGTGCCCGATGTCAGGCAGCCGGAACGGCACCTGGCCGGACACGAATGAGCTTAATACCTCCCTGAATGCGATGGACGCCATTGAATGCTACTCGTCATCACCTTCCGCGTGGGTCCTTTCCGCCATAAGCAACATTCAATTGCCTGCAAGCGCCATTAAGCTCTCCCGCGCCTCGAACCTGGAGGAAACCCATCATAAAATGGCCCTTCTAGCTCCTCGCTGCAGACATTCTCTGCATCACCCCTTTAGCCAGTTAGCCATTGAATCGGATTTTCCTGTGGTCGACCCGCCCGAGCCTGTTATCCCCCATTCCTCCATTGGCGCTTTGCCTAACTCTCGCTGTAAGAATTTTGCGATCGCCATGATGCGTAGCAGAGGTGTGCCACGCAGAGGAGGCTCTTCAGATTCTAGAGGCCATGTGCGCTCATCCCCCTCGCCGCTGGTTATCCCCATCTCATCAGCCTCCCCGTCCTCCCCTCCGCCTTCCCCATCCAGGCCTGCTCCCAACTCATCCTTCCAGAATTCGAGATTCACCTTCCGAAGCCGCCTCAACCAGCCTGTAATCACCTTCACCACGACAATTATGGTCACTAAAGACGCTGATGAGCCTGTCGACCCTATCAGTTCTTCTACCCCATCCCCAGAAGCTAGCATCTCGCATGATGCTGAGATTCATCCCCGCCCTTCAGCCACTCACATGCAGGAGGACTCGCCGAAGAGTGTTGAGGTCTTAGGCACGCCAATTGTCGAGGAAGCCGAAGTGGTGGCCTGCGGTCCGGTTCAACGCAACTTTGGCATCATGCACCTGCTCGCTCAGTCTATCGAAGGTGTCCCCGAAGACCAAGAAGATTCTCTGCCAGCTGCTCCAAATTTGCCAAGCGCAAGACGCCCATACCCCCAGAGCTCAGGCAAGTAAGCTTTTTCAGAGGAGTTATGGCTTTAATACAGTTTTTGGTTTATCCTCTCCTCTCCTCAGTTTATTTCTCTCTCGACCTCGTATATCTCGACTATATGTCTGAGGCCGACCTTAGACCCTGTCTTTTTTGGCTGCATTTCATGCTATTCTATCTTGCTGGAATCTCTTGGAGGACAGCTTCCTCTGCTTGGCACCCACTGCAAGCAGGTAGCTTTGTTGTAATGGTTTCTGAAATTTATGGTTCGCTTCCTCTGCTTGGCACCGACTGCAAGCAAGAAGCTATTTTGTAAGGTTTTCTTTCTCTCTGTTTCTTTGTTCAATGTCCCCTCATACAAGCACAGAGTTCTCTCTCTGGTTCTCAGTTTATATGTTAAGGGTCAGGAAACTGGCCCTCTGAGGTCTCGCCCTCACTGTAAATACTTTTTTCTTTTATCTTAATAGAATTAGCATCGATTGAGAAAAAAAAAAGATTCACTCATTGTTTGACGCCTTGAGATGTTTATCTACTTTATTTATTTTTCTCACATTTGCAACTATTAATTGGCATAAGGAAGTGTTTCTATCTTTCCTCTGAACAACTTTTCCCGATTCACCAAGCATCCACCACGTCATTGGTTTTCGCTTTTACTAACTTCATGTCCAATGGGTTTTTCTCTGCATTGTGACCACACTTATAAACTCTGCTATTTTCCAAAGATATGGCCATTGTTCTTCAGTAAAACTGGTATTTAGTGATTGAGTAGAAAGAGAGAACCCTCTCTGAAGCTGGATGGGCTATATTCCATCTTCCAATCGGTTTGTGGTTACCTTTGATTTTATTTCTTTGGCCTAGAGAAATTACGGAGTGCTAACCGTATTAAAACCTATATAGTATTAACAAACATACATATTTAACAATTTATCTGTTTACTTTTCATTTAATCAAAATTCCTTTTGATAAATAAAATCAACATTTTTTATTTCTTAACTAAAACACCCCATTCCTCTCACTCCTGATAGATAAAATTACCACTTATTTAGAATGTAAATAGGAATTTATTGACAAAAATAAGTTTTATAAAAAAAATTACTTTACAATATATTTTTAAAACATGTATAGATCTATTTTAACCATGGACCTAGTAAGCATCTTGAGGGATCAAATCTTTTGAGGTACAAACCTCTTTTAGAATGAAAAAATTGAGAAAATATTTGCATCTTGAGAGATTTGATCCTTCTCAAGGCTTGATAGATATGTGGCTAAAGTGAATCTATATTACTTCTCTCTCTCTCTCTACGTATGCATGTATACAGAGAGAGAACCCTTAGATGCCCCATGTGCAATTTTCCATTGTTTAAATTAAAATTTTGAAATCATAAAGGGATTTAATGCTTTGAAAATTTTCACTTGTTGTGTAGACTACACAACTTGAATTTGTAATTCCAATAGAACTTTGTTAATTTTTAGACAAAATTGAATACCTGAACAAAATGTAGAACAATCAGAGTTTTAATTTAATTATCAATAATTATTAAGTGGAGGGTAGGGATTTAATCTCTATAGAATATTTTAGAATATTTTTAGTGTACATAACTTCTGAAATAGTTATGCATTTTTTCCCTTTTAATTAAATTCATTAACTAAAAAATCTCATATTAAAAGCAATGTCATACGAAATGAATTATAGATATTTGGGCATGTGGTATTGATAAGCTATGATATTATAGCAAATCCTATTTACATATTAAAAACCATGATAAATAAGTGCTAATATCCATAGCTAAAAAT
>APFE030017155.1:37264-75328 GCA_000404065.3 Pinus taeda
GTGCATGATTTTCGCACATGTTTTTTGGACGTGATGGTTTTCGGTCCATGGTATTGGATGCGATGGTTTTTTGGTCCATGGTATTGGACGTGATGGTTTTTTCGGTCCATGGTATTGGATGCTTCGGCATGTATAATATGTATTGTAACATTGAAAGGAACATAATGAAAAATCAAGCTGGTCTCGGTTTTGAGATCCAGTGGGAAATATCTGTGTATATGTGTTTTATGTGTTATGCTCTCGCATTTTTATTTTTCTTGTGATTTAGAATTCGTATGCAGGTAATTTATGTACGGGGTTAAAACCTACAACTACAACAAGATTCCTAAGCCCAATCAACACATATACAACCATGCTTTACCAAAATCCCACCAAAACTGGTCAAGGGATCACAAGGCCCAAAACAAGCTTGGATGCCTCAGAATTTATTCACCATTACCTTCAGGAATTTTCTTGTCTCCATCCTTAGTTTTTACCACAATCCCTCCAAAACTGATCAAGGGATTCCTAGGCCCTTGGCATTTTTTCTAAGACCACCTCACTTGGTTCCAAAACCATTTGACAATCCAAAGCTCAACCAAATGGAAGAACCCCATCACACCATGGCTATTGGAAAATGGAAAGACAAGTCTGAAACCACTATCACACTTGGAAAAACCCATGCCAATGACATCAAGAGAAGAAAATACACACATGCATGTACCATGCAATCACGAACCAGCTAGGAAATCACACATGCAACCTGTTACCTATAAGTATTCATGTCGAAGACGCTTAATCCAACTTTTCCTTGTTGATCCTTATTTTCCTTTGCTTTATTGTCCTTCATTTTCCTTCCTTTCTCCAATGTTAGAGTGGCCCAAGAATGCTCTAAGTGTGCAAGAGTATGAGAGAGAGAGCTCCAAGCAAAAAATGACAAAAGTTTGTATTAACAAAAGTTGTGGACTAATCCTCATAAGCCTTTTTATTATTGAGGCCTCTATTTTCCCTTCAATTTTCCTCTCATGCAAACTTGTGACCTTTCATCTCCATTTTCTCTCATTTTCTTTTATTTTCATAAATAAAATGCCAATTAATGTCTCTTTTCCTTTTCAAAGCCTTTTCCAATGCATTTTCCAATTTTATTAGCCATAATAAACCAAAATTAAGACCCACTAGGATATTTTTCCCAACAATCATCTTGGAATACGTGTCCCATCACCTTGGTCTTATTTTTCCTTTATTAAATTTATTACATGAACTTTTAACCTAGCGCTGTTACTGGTAACATACGTGGAGCATACATGGAGTATGGAATTTAGAAAGAAGTAGAAGCACATCAAGCTATAAAGTGCATGGGGATAGTTGTTCTGGAGACATGGAAATTCCCATTTTGGATTCCTTGAAGGGATTCCCATCCTCCCAGTATCATGATTTTTCTGAGAAGCACAATTCTGTATGGAAAATAATTTTGGAGTTGGATGATATAATGAATGCTCACAAAAAATGGGGATTTCAATTATTATGGAGAAAAATTGTTGGTTCATTAATCCCAAATGAAATGGAGGCATCATCACATTTTGATCATTGGAGGTTGCATTATTACTCATGCTCCTAGGACAAGAAAATTAGTCATGATTAAAAGTTTCTTCCAAAGTTATCTAAGTTTGTTTCTAGTTGCAAACCATTAATCATTGCCCCCAAAAGCATGCTCCATACATGGCAAAGGGATTTCAAAAAGTGGAATGTTAAAATTCCCATTTATATTATGAGCCCATTAAGATACTTCAAAATAAGGGACTCCCTTTTTAGAGGATCTATAATGTTTATGTCATGTAAAGCACCCATCGGACATGTCTATAATGTTTACAACATAAAAATGCCACATGAATGGCATAAGAAGGAAAGTGTATTGATGCTAAGATACTCTTTCTTTTACACTTTCGCCCATGAAGAAAATGCCAAATCATATGAAGAGACAAATCATATATGAAGGTACCTTACAAGGAGTCTAGGTATTTTAAGTCTTGATGAAGGCCACATTCCTTAGACTCACAAGTCAAAGATTTGGAATTTATTAATGAGAGTGAATACAAGGCTTCAAATTCTGCTATATGGAAATTTGTTTCAGAACAGAGGTATGGAACCTGAAAAAGAGAACTACAAATTATTAAGGACACCAAAAATTTATGTGTAAGTTCCCTTGCATCTGATCCCTAAAGACCAGATTTTGTTTTGGAAGTAGTGGCGTAAAATTTCGATGTAGTAATGAACATTAGATCAAATTTAGATATTAAATATAGTTTTAGCTTTGATATTCCATCGAAATACAATATTTGAATGGTCAACAAGAATGGATTCCTTAATTCAAGCTAATTATAATCATTAATTTTGATTATCATCATTTTCTTCAAATTTTTATGTTTGATTTCTCTTTATTTGAGTTGGTGAAATGTAACTCCATATTTATTGAACACGCTTGTTCTCACCATGCTTGGTAATATCCACTCATTTATACCGATGTATTGACTCTCATCCACATGCTCCTATCATGTTCTTCCAAATAATATATCTTCTGTACAACTGTACAATACATATTTACTATTTGTTATGTGAGGGGTTTTTTCTTGCATTGCTATTATGATGTTCATATCACACCTTATTTTCAAGAATTAGAGAAGTGATTGATTGATATGGAATAAATTGTCATATATGCCAACCAAATCACATTGTGTCTATGTAGTTTTGTCAAAGACGTGAACGGAGAGAGACAAGCCAATATCTCCTTGGTAGAAGGGTTGCCACCAATCAGATCTCTTGAGAGGGAAAGGAAATTTGGGAAAATTTGGAGAGTGATTAGGAACAACCTAAAACTTAGTTGGATCCTTATGAATAGAAGGGAAAAGGAAATAGTCAACCTTTCAAGCTAGAGTCCTTTAGGAGGAGAAAAAACATTGGCCTACTGAAAATGATTTCCTTTTGTTGTTCGGTTTGATACTTTGTGCTCATAAAATTATGCCTTTGGGGTTGTTTAGGGTACCCTTGTGTTGAAGTGAAGAATTTTAGATGATGGTGTTGTAGATGGTTCTCAACAACTCTCAAGTTAACTGACCTTGGCATACGGTTGGAGGACGTGGGAGGTGCACATGTGAATTGAAGGAACAATATTCTCATCCTTGAAAGAGTTCTAAGTTGCCACAGAATGATGAATTACAATGATGTTTTATAAAATTATCATAAGTTTTTTGAAAGGACATAGTCAGTTGAAGGTTGAGAAGATGAATAATGAACGGTTGATTATTATAGTTTGTGTTCTAGGTGGAATTACTGCATTTTCCATTAGTTGTTTCGTTGTTCTTTAAGAAATAAATGGTTGATGCTAGTGTTCTATAACTTATTACGAATCTAGAAGGAACTATAGATTCTTTTTGCCCCAGAAATTCATCGATATTGTGCAACATCTCAGTCAGAATTACTAAATTTGAAAGAGCTTGGTATAGTAGGGTAAATGGATTACATTCATTCAAATATTTTTTCTCTCTTTTCCATGTTTCTTGTGGGTTCAAATTTCAACTTGTGCTCTTCTATATTAGGCTAGTTTCCTCATTGAGGTTTCTAAACCAACATTGATCTTGATTTTCTTGATGTCATATATGATATTTGTGTTAGAATATATAATTATATACCTCATAACATATTCACTTCTTCCATGTTATAATCATCAGATTGTTGGTGAAAAGTATTCATTCTTACATGGTTGGTTTATCAATCAAACTAAATTGAAATGGAATTTTTTTACATGTCAACCAAATCACATTGTGTCTACATAGTCTTCCTACAAAAGAGTACATAGGATGCTAAGAAACATGGACACACTGCGAACTAGGATTTTGGAATCTGAGCCAAGGATTGGTAGTGAATTAGATGTTTTGAAGACAAAACAAATTTGGAGAATTAAAACAACCTTGACTATGCAGAACTTTGAAATCTACTGTAAGGGGTTACTTGTAACTTATATATCCTCTGAGAAGAAGAATCACTAGCTAGTGACTAAAAACTGCATGTCATCATTATCAAAGAGTCCAGACAACTATAATTTAGGCTTTTTTATTATTATATCATTTTATAAGTTATTGTTGTGAAGGAGAATCCCCTTTGCGGACATAGGTTGTCTCTCTAGCCCAATGAGTGGGTCTAGAAACAAATTAAAAAAACTAATGTACACGTTCCTAGATTATGTTTAACAAATATAGAGAGAGAGTGGACCACCTTCCATACTACATTTGGGGTCTTTCTTGTTGATTAAAAGGTGGATTTTGAGGTTGTTGTGAGCCATACAGAGGGTACAATTGTTGGTAGGGTATATGGGCCAAAAGAGGTTGTTGATATGAGATTTGGCTAGATCCATATGGAATAGATGATCCACTAGGATTAGGTACACTACCAACAATTTGACTAACTCCTATAGTGTGAGTTTGAGATCCACTCATATAAGTTCCACTTGAAACAGGACGTACATATGGAGGAGGTGGTTGTTACCCCCCATGTAGTGGGATAGGTGGTGGCACATATCATCCACTTAATGGAGGACCTGAGGAACCTATAGGGACATTAATCATCCCAACCGTAATTGTTGGTTGTACAAGAACTAAAGAAGCTGCAGTTTGTACAATAATTTGAGAGGCTTGTGGATAATAAAGGCCTTATCAAAACCCATTGCAACAACAAGGTCAACCCTTGTAGCAACAAAACCAACCCTTGTACCAATAAGGCCAACCCTTATAGCAACAAGGTCAACCCCTCCAGCAGTAGGGTCAACAATTTTACCACCAGGGTCAGCTGTTGCAACAACAACCTTATTATACTCCATACTCTTCGTAAGCTCTTTATCAACCTTATGGTTCTCAATGGCATATGATGTGTCAAAAACTTACCCTGGTCAAAACCCACCTTTGTGGGACAAAATCCACCCTTGTATGGTCAGAATACCTCCCATTGGGGGCCATATCAAAATCCTTATGGTCAAAATTCACTGCTTTTGGGGCAGAACCCATACCAACAAGGTTGGAATCCACAAACTGGGCCTTATCAAAGGCCCTCCATGCCTTTCAATCCACAATTTCCATTTCTAGAAACGTTGGAACTATCATATGTGTTAAGGCTCACAAATGACCCAATACTCCATTCACCGTATTGGCCTCTGGTTCCTACTAAGATTCCTGGTGATTGTTTGAAATTTGAAGGAAATTTTAGAGAATACCCTTTAGGCCCACCAGGGAAAATTTTAAGGATTGAAAATTATTTTGAAGTTTAAAAACATTGACGAATCTCACTAGTCCCTAACATGCAAACTATAAAATGTTTATTTATGTATTTGTAAAATTATTCAAATTTATAAAGATTATATATATACTTTCTATATAATTTTGGAAATTTTTAACGTAAAAAAAAAATTATAATTATAAAATATGGGCGAATCAATTTTATAAAAAATGGAAATTGGCAAATCGTTTTTTAGAAAAAGCATGAAAAATTAGCCCACCTGCAAACATTAGCCCCTAAAATATTCCATGAGGTCCACATTATGACTTATCATTTATGGTGTTCATCCAATTCTTGGGTTGATGATTCCATTCGTCTATGTCTTTTCCAGTGAACCTTGAAAGGTGCTACCATGAAATGGTACATCGAGTTACCTCGATGTGCCTTAAAAGACTTAAACACTTTGGAAATGGCCTTCCTTACTCCTTTCCATCTTCCAATTCGATATGAAACTAGTACCCATCTCCTTACATCTTTGAAACAGACAACCGCTAGGCACATTTCCGATCACATCCATGAATGCAGGCGTCAGTGTCGTCTGGTTAAGTTTGAGATTCCTAACGAAATTTTAATTGAATGAACCAAATAATTCATTAATAAAATTTCTAAGGACGTAGCTATGGGTGGTTGTGTAACCGATGAGTAAGCCATTTCCTATGTCCAATATCTTGATTTGGTATATTCCCAATCTGGTGCATTGCATCATCTCTTGCCTAATGCTCCAAGGCTGTCTATTGATCTTGCATCTTTCAAACCTCCAAAGGAACTGCCCATCGATGGTATTATTGGGTCAGTGACTCAAAATCCTAGTAAATATTCTTCTACTTCTACAAAGCAAAAATCTGTTTCAACTATTGCATTCGATTCTCCTTTGAATCCCTCTCAAAATCCTAGTAAAACATTCTCCTTTGAATCCCTCTCAAAATCCTTGTAAAACCTCTAAGGTTAATTTCGTTCAATCTACTGCGGTAGAAAAAACCTCAAAAGGTAAAATGAAGGGTAAAGGAAAATCCAAATTTGATACCCCAAAATAGGATCCTCTGAAATCATCTACTAATGATGCATCTAAACGTAATCCCAAATATCCTTGTCTCATTTGTGATGAAGATCACTATACCAAGGTTTTTCCTCGTCATGTTGAAGTCATTCGTTTGTTAAAAGGCACCCAAGGGATATCGACTGTATTAAAAGAACCTTTTCGATCACAACAAAACCAATTGGTAGAGAAACCACAATCTTCTACATATTCGGGCTCTCTAGTATAGATGAGTGGAATGACACCTATTTATGTTGCCACTCGGTCAAAAAACTATCTGACTCCTCCCAAACAGGTGTTGGAAAAAGAAGTTACTGATACACCCTCCACTTCTACTCCGCCCAATTTTGGTCCTCTTCATATTGAGAGACCTAGTAATAACTCCGTTATCGGACCACCTCCTAAGGGTGTCCTTGAAATAATCACACAATCCAAATGCATGAGCTGCTCAACATTATAATTTTGTCGAAGATTTAGCTCAAGCGCCTTTGACAATGTCTACCTTGGAAGTTCTAAAGATTTTTCCATCACAGTGAAAAGAATTACTATCTGCTATAGGAGGAATTGACCCTACTAATTCGATTCTAATTACCTTTGACTTGGAAAATCATGTTCTACAACTTCCACATCAACTTACATTTTTAATCTAAGTCATTATCAAAGGGAATACAATTCAAGGACTATTGTTAATGAGGGTGCTTCCACCTGCATTGTGTCTGTCTCATGCTGGAAATATATTGGCTCTTCTCCTTTCAACCAGTCTCCTAACACCTTAGAAGCCTTCGATGGTAGACGATTGTTTCCATACAGTATTCTCACAAAGTTGCCCATAACATTAGAAGGGAAAATTGTTAATCTAGAGGTAGAAGTCGTTCATTCCAACTTGAATTATAACCTTCTACTTGGTTGGAGTTGGACCCATGCTATTTATTGCGTGGTTTCTACATTGTTCTGTGTGCTCTGTGAGGGGAAAATAGTCACCATTGATTAGTTAACCTTTTTCTCTTCTAGCCCTTGAAATGGAAATATGCCATATGTGGGAAATATTGACATCCCTTACGAGAGCGTTGGGGCAGGTAATTTTAGAGAATATGCTCTTATGGGAACTTTCTCCTGCCCACCTCCAAATGTTGCTTTCGTTAACATGATCTCCACTTCACACAATCCTTGTATCGTTCCTCATCCCAATCAAGTTGATTCTTTTGGTGATTTCATGCCGCTCAGCCTAGTAGAAAAATCCTATGAAGCTGTTGTTTTGGCTTCAGGGACCACTTCTAAAGGTCATGCTAATCTTAGTATGCATCTAGACTTGTATTCACAATCCCCTTGGCTTGGTTCTTGGGATTATCTGGATCCCTTGAACGATACATTTCCAACCAATGAGAGTATCATCAAGGTTATGTCTCTTGAAGAAACTCACCGGAATGATGCCCATCATCGTTCCTCATTTCTCCCAAGTATTGGAGAGATTTCATTGTGTTTAGAAACCTTTTTTTCCTGTGCACCGACACAACAACTTCAAACACCTATTTTGGTGCATGAAGTTTTTTCTGAAGGAAACATGGGGAACATTACAGCTACGATGCCCATCAACATTTATGTTAAACCATCAATTGTCAAAAACATCCATGTCGGGGTTTCTTATTCTCTAGATGAGATCAAGAATTACACTACCCTTTTCAAGGAATTATGTGATGTCTTTGCTTGGTCATATGAAGAAATGCCTGGCATAGATCTGAGTATAGTTGCGTGCGAATACCTACTTATCCAAATGTGAAGCCTGTTCATCAGCGCCTTCACCCAGTGCACCCTAGAAAGGAAGCCATTATAAAGGGAGAAGTTGAAAAACTTCATAAGGTTGGTTTCATTTACCCTATTCCATTGACATATTGGCTCTCAAATATTGTTCTTGTGACTAAAAAACAAGGGACTATTCGTGTTTGTGTTGATTACTGTGATATCAATTGGGCGTGTCTGAAAGATAATTATCCAACTCCTTTAATAGACCAGATCATTGATGAGTGTGTCGGGAGTGAGATTCTTTCTTTTATGGACAGTTTTTCTGGCTACAACCAGATCAACATTCTTCCAGCCGATCAACATAAAAGTGCTTTTATTTGTCCACGGGGAACCTTTGCCTATAAAAAACTCCCTTTTGGTCTGATAAATTTTGGTTCTACCTTCCAATAAGCGATGTCTTATGCTTTTAATAAAATTAAACACATCGTTCAACCATATCTTGAAGACTTACCATCACATTCTGCTAAGTGTCATGATCATCCTCACCACCTTCAAGCGATTTTTCTTCGCTATAGACACTACTATATTCATTTAAATATGCATAAGTGTGTGTTTTGTGTTGAATTTGGTCACCTTCTAGGGTTTTTTGTATCTAAAGAAGGCATCTGATTGACCCCCTCAAAGTAGAGGCCATTGTGAATTTACCCCCTCCATCATCTTTACACTAGTTGCACAGCTTACAAGGGAAAGCTAATTTCCTTCGTTTTTTTGTACCCAATTATGCTCAAATTTCGAAGGGATTTATTCATTTGTTGAAGAAAGGGATCACATTTCTTTGGGATGAAATTTCTCAAAGAGCTTTCGAACACCCTCATTAGTGCTCCTTTACTGCATCCCCCAATTACCACTATGATTACTTCTTGTACTTAGCCGCAGCCAATAGTACTATTGCCATGGTATTAGTTCAAGACGATGATGATGGAAATAAACACATGATCTACTACTTAAGCCAAAATCTTATTGGCACCGAAACTCGATATGCCCATGTCGAGAAACTGGCTTTAGAAACTATTCACAGTGTTAAACACTTTCGACATTATATTCTCTTGAGGAAAACCACAGTGATTTCTGACTACAACCCCATGACATACATTCTGAATCATCAGTTTCTGTAGAGAAGTATTCTAAGTGGATTTTTATCCTTCAGGAATTTGATTTGGAATTTTCTATAGCCAAATCAAAGAAATCACTAGTTCTCGTCCAGTTAGTTTGTGACCTTCCTTCTGTAACCACATCTATGGCTTCTAATGAACTAATTCCTGATGAGACTCTCTTTCTCATCAGCACTCTTGACCCATGGTATGGGGATATCATTGTTTATCTCCAAACCCAAACTTTTCGATCATAGTTGTCCAATTCTAAACGTCATCGCATTCGACATTAGTCCCAACCCTATCGGGCTATTTGTGATACTTTATACTGTGTTGGTGTCGATTTTATCCTTCGTAGATGTTTGACACTTGAAGAAGCTAAGAGAGTCCTAAATGAATGTCAATCTGGGGCCCGTGGTGGTCATAAGTGAATATATGCTACTGCTCACAAATCCCTCGTGCTGGTTATTTTTAGCCTTCTATCTTCAAATATTTATTTTTAGTAGTCCAAAATGTCACACCTGCCAGATTTACAATTGTAAACAATGCACCCCACCTGCACCCTTACACCCAGTTGTTACCATCAGCCCATTTCCTAAATGGGGTATTGATTTCATGACATGTAACCCTGGCTCGACCAAGCAACATGGTTATATCATTATCACCATTGATTATTTCACTAAATGGGATGAGGCGATTCCCACATATGTTGTTGGCGGTAAAACTACCACTCAATTTCTTCTCAACCATGTCATAGCTCGATTTGGTGTCCCTCAAGCCATCATCACTGATCATGGCTCTCATTTCTAACATTACATTATGACAGAGCTTACTGCTCAGTTGGGTTTGTGTCATGACAACTCAACTCCTTATTATCCATAGGCCAATGGTCAAGTTGAGGTAGTCAACAAAGTCTTGGTTATCATGCTTCAACACACTGTTGGGATGTATAAACGAAATTGGCATCTTATGCTACTTTCATCTCTATGGGCTTACCAAACTGCAGCTAAGACAGCCACTGGATTCACACCCTTTCAGCTGGTGTATGGTATAGAGGCAACTCTTCTGATTTGAGTGTGAAATTCCTTCACTGAAACTAGCTGTCATATTACTCCCTGATACCTCACCTAAGGAGAAACATTTAGTTTACTTCAAAAGGCTCAATGAAACTTGTTGTATTGTTGCATTAGTAATTTAAGCCCAGAAGAAACGAGTTAAGGCTCAATATGATAGAACTGTTTCTCCCCGCGTTTTTGTTGAGGGTGACGTGGTCTTGTTATATGATCAAGCCAATGACAAATTGGGAGCTAGGAAATTGGAACCAATGTGGCACGGGCCTTACATTGTTAAACAAGTCTAACTAAAAGGTGCCTATGAATTAGTCGATTATGAAGGAAATTCTTTGGCTGAGCCCCAAAATTGGCTTTACCTTAAGAAGTATTATGCATGATTTTTCATGTAAATACTTGTGTACATTAGTATGTTTCCTTAGTGTGTAGTGTGGTTTTGGCATGTTAGCTTTCTTTTGCAAACAAGTTTTCCTCTACTTACCTCGTGCTCTACCTCTACTTGGTTTGCAGATGTCATCCAACCATTACGTCGGTTTTGCTGATGGTTCTTGTCATAGTACACAGAATTTGTCTTCCGTTGCATGGGCAATCTATGACCCTAATGGTGAGTTAGGTTCTAATGATTTAGATTTTTCTAGAGATCTTTTACATAATAATAATAATAACAACAATAATTTAAGTTTAAGAGATATAAATATAATATTATATGATATTATATGTAAGTCTATCTTAAATTGAGGTTTATAATTACCATAAAGCATATTTTATGTATACATAGTTTTGTAGATTTTTAAACTCTATAAACATTTAAAATAATCTAAAATGGCTAACAATTACATTATTATTATATATATAATATATATATATATATATATATAATATATATATATATATATATATATATATCACAACATTACATATTACACTGGTTTATTAGCATTTTTTATTATATATAATTTCCAATTTCCAAAATTATTAAAGGAAGAAAAATATTGTTAAAATATTTTATTACATTTTTTGTTTATTAATATATTTGTGATTTCTAAAATTTAATTTTAATTTAAAAAAATTATAAAATTAAAATTATTAAAATCACTGAAAAATAACAATCTATTTTGAATCACACAAATTCTTAATATTATTAAAGAATTTCAACCCCAAATTATATATATAATCAAATCCTTTCAAAATTAATCCCACTAACAAAATTTATAATCCAACCGCATATAAATTACCCTCAAACCAATATATATTTTAAAATTATTATATATATATATATAGATATAATTTATATTACTATTCACATTTTTTATAATAATTACCTAAATACTTTTATATATATATATATATAATTAATTAATTTATTTTATCACTATTCACATTTTTATAATAATCGCCTTATTTCTTTCCTTTAGATATAAATAAAATTACAAGTAAAAACATTATATATTTTACATGATGAAGAAATGGCTATAAAAATTTACATATCCAACGCGATGATGAAATGGTGTTGTTTGGGATGATATTCTCTAACTTTCATTTATTAGTCTTGACCCTACCCTATGATGAAATGGTGTTGTTTGAGATGATATTTCCTAATTTTCATTTACTCTTGTCCATAAATTTATACATTATAAAAATATTTGTTTAATAAAATATTAATTATTGAGTTTCAAAATTTGGTCAATGTTAACTTTATTATAATGAGTGATTCAAGGATAATGAAGGATAATGATGTTTAAATATAGTAAGAAGTAATAGTGGCATGTCTTTATTATAATGAGTGATTCAAGGATAATGAAGGATAATGATGTTTAAATATAGTAAGAAGTAATAGTGGCATGTTGAAATGGTTTTATGTGAATTTTAAATAATAATAATAATTATTATTATTATTATTATTTATATAAAATTTAATTTAATTATGTAATGTTGATAAAATAGAGATATTGTTGAGTATTTTATTATATTAAAAGATTTTATGCAATTTCAAATTTACAAAATTAGTATAGGAATAGAAATATTATTTGTGTATTTTACTACAAAGAAAGGTTTAGGTTTACCACTTTAAGCCACACAAGTCTTGTGAAAGGATTCATGCATCATTGTACTACATGAATCCTTGCTTTCTTGCTACAATATCAATTTCTCACTTATTTGGGGAAGAACACTTCTTGTTATTCATACCTAGCATATATAGATAAATAGAGTTCCTATATATTCTTACTTGTGTTGCCTTCTAAATGGGCAACCATCTTTCTTGGTATTTGTAACATCATTTTCTAGCACATTCATCAATGGGCTTACCTAAACATATTGAAGCCTTGCAATAAACAAACATGTCTTGTGACAAGAACAAAATGAGTAGTTTTTCAATAGTTTGTAATGCATTGTTGTTCCTCCCCCTATCATTGTGTAATCATGAATGATTAACCAACATTTCCTACCTATGTTTACTTGTGAGAAAAACACAGGCATATCTTAGAGCTAATTCAGTTAAATCAAAGTAATTTTTTGTAGATCATGTGGCGATTTTGCTGACCATGAATTTTTGAAACTTACATAGAATTTAATGATAGTGACAATAGAGTTTTCAAAGTGCCATTATTCTATATTAGTTTTTAAAATTCCTTCTTCTTGAAAAAATATAATATATGAGCATGTTCCACTTTGAAAAATTATAAAGGTGTGGAATATTGTTTTCATAATCTCATATGCTTATCAACATTGATGTCTCATATCATACATAGCAATCAATTTCTCCTATTGTGAAAAATCGTATCCTTCGTGAATTTTCTCTCACAAACATTAATAGAGTGTAGTTATTTTTTCAATCACGCAACATCACATTTTGGTATGTTTTGTTAATTGGGATTCTTTTGACTATGTAAATGTTCATTCCAACATTCTTCTCATGAATATGCTAGATTAGGTTTCACTAAATAGGAATATTATTTCTACAAGCTTCTAAATTCATTTGCATTCCTCTTAAGAATTATTTGTTGGCATCCAAACAATAACGGAAAAATAATACAAAATGGAAAACTAACATAAGCCTATAATAGTCTTTCAAAATATCATTTATTATTATATAACAACCATAAATTTGTTGGAAATACTGGGGGGGTGGGGGGGTGAAACAATATTCCTTTTCAATTGTTACTTTTACCAGTTAGATCACTTATAATTAGAACACAAAACAAACAATAAGAATAAATACTTTTGATAATCTCAATAAATCAAGTACAATGTTTGTGTAGGACTCCAACCCTAGATGAAGACACCAATCTTCAATCTCCCAGGCTCCAACCTATATTTTCCAAGCACCAACTTGGCATTCTGTGAGGCTCTGACCTGTAGGGCACTGACCCTATCTTCTAAAGGCACCAACCTTGTGTTTAGAGGGGCTCCAACCTATAGGGCACCAACTCTTCTCTGGTGCAGGCTCCGACCTAGTTTTATGAGGACATCGATCCTCTAGGGCTCCAACCCTATCCTCCAAGGCACCAACCTTGTCTTTTCGAGGCTCCAACCCACTGCAATACTTCGTCAAGATATGTTTGGTAGTAACTCACAACTCCCAATGTCTTCTTCAATGAGCCCTGTCAATCTTCAGCTATCCCTTCACTTTAGTCTCCATGTCTCGTCATCAATGACAACTTTTTCCTTCACATAAGGTGTTACCACTACTCTTCATGTTACCCAAACAAAACTTCTTCAAGGTCACCTTGTGATGAATTCAATGTATCATCATATCCAAGGGTGTCTCCAATATTATCTTCAATACGCCCACAAAGTAAACCCACAAGTCAACTTAATCAAGCCCAACAAAACTGCCTCAAATAAGCTCAACAATTTTTTAAATCAAGAATGTCTTCAAACATTTACAAACTGCCAATCCTGTGCTTCCAAAGTTTGTAATAAACTGCCAATTCAAGGTCTGCAATAGATCTGTATCAAGCTCCAATTTGTCCACTAAATGTTGTTCAAAAGTTTCACTAGTCCAAAGTAATGTTTCAAGTGTCCTTTGTCCAAGGTTTTAAGATGTTTCCAATATGTGATTGTCCTTGGCTACAAACGCTTGACTGTAGCTACAATCTTCCACAAGACTACTCCAAGTACATTTCAAAAACTTCCTTCAAGACATTCTTCAAAGATCTGCTTCAAGTAAGACTTCAATTCTAGCACTGGGTGCTCCAAATTATTTTCAAGAGACTGCTTCAAAGGTTGTATTCACTCTAGATTTGGTAGGTTCTTAACAAGCTCCAAATTATTACTAGTCACAGGTTATGAATCTGAGCCATTCACAACATGACTGTCCACTAACTATTCTTGTTTGAGTAATTGTCCACACTTTGTTGTTGTATGTCTGCACAAGCTTCGAGGTTAAATGTATCAAGGTTTACAGTTATCTCCATAGTGAAGGTTGTACTATATCACATAATAAATTTTAGTTTGAGTTGTTGCGATAATTACACAGTCCGAACCGTAGGATTTCTTACAGTCAAGTATTCAAGTTGTTGTACTCCTGTTCTGAGCAACAATTAAGGGATCCAAGTTGTTGTCACTGCAAAACCAAGTTCTGTGGTTGTCTGTCTGAAGTTCTGTGGGTGGTTGTATCTAATCTAAGGTACAATCAGGGCTTAAAGAGACCAAGAAGTATCCCTGTTCAAGGTAGAAAACATCATAGTCTTGTTGCATTACTACGAGAATGTATCACCACTGAGGCCTAAACACTGCACAGTCTAATGTACACTAGTTCAAGGGCATATTCTGAATTACTGTAGGTAGATGCAATAATAGTTTAGACCCAAAACTTATATTTAATTATTTTTGTGCCTTTCTCCTTGAAGTTTATGAGTTGTGAACGAATACTCCTATGTGTTTTTTGACTGAAATTATGATCAGAAAATGAATCTTGGACTATGTATAAATAGGCTTCTTTGTAATGAGAAACGAAGGAACATGTCACTATATAGAGGCCTACTTGTGTGCCAAAGTGTAGGTCGGCTCACTATTAGGGTAATTTTCTTAATCGTAAAAATTCAATATTTCACAAACTACTAGGAGTTTTGTGACAAATAAGGGCTCATTGGAAAGAGGAAAAATCCTCTTTAAGATGGTCTAGGTCTCATGTTAAAAGGTTGCCTCCAAGATGCCTAGTTTTATTCTTCTTTGAAATTGTCCTCAAATTTTTATGTGCAAATTGTGATTAGGACAACAAGGGTTTCTTTATTGTCATATGTCACCAAGTGTTTTTAAGTGAGGTCTCCACTTGTTATGTCTTTAATCATCACATGTCATCAAGTGATCTCCAATTCCTTCATTATCCATGTCATCAAATGTAATGTCACCATATATGTCATCATGTGTATTTCTTCAAGGCCTTCATCAAGTACAGTGACATGGTAGTCTTTCATTATGATCAAGATACATGATTGAAACTTCATTTGTGTCTTGACAACTTAAAAAGGAGTTGTAGTCATCCTCTGGCATCTTCGAGAATATTTGTCATCTCAGTCACTGCCATATCAAATATTGACATCAATGACAACCTAGATTAACAAATTTCCACCTCAAATGCTTATAGCTCATTGAAGACAACAAGGAGCATAAATATACTGATTCGACTAGAAAGAAAGGAAGACAAAAGATGAATGAAATTGGAAAACCTCAAGAGAGGAGTGCTTGATGTTGGCCACAACTGCAAATACATTCATTGAATTAACATAATCAATTACATCCTTATAAATATGCATAGGACTAGGATAGTTAGAACTAATTCCCACAAATCAGGAACTAATCCCTAATTGAAGCAAACATCTAAACAACAGTTTGTTTCTCCATTATTTTCAAGTTCCCCCCTTAATGGAGAAAGGATTGATTTCTAAACCTAGTATCTCTCTAAAAAGTTCAAAGTTTATCTTCCCAAGGGGCTTGGTGAAAATGTTAGAAACATTTTCACAAGCATTACAATATTCAATAAAAACTTTCTTGGGATGTATCTTCTCTCTAATAAAATGAAATTGGGCATTAACATGCTTTGTTCTTGCATGAAATATTAGACTATTTTCCAACTTGTTTGAGCTCTAGTTATCACACTTGATCATTGTAGCTTTGTTTTGTTCTTCTCCAACATCTTGAAGAACTCACCTCAACCAAACAAGTCTACAAGTTAGTGAACACAAAGCCTTATATTCTACCTCTGTATATGACAAAGATACAATTGGGTGCTTGTTGCTACTCCATGTAATAATCCCAGATCCAATACTGAATGCATTACCTATAGTAGATCACCTATCATATATATTACTGGGCCAATTTGAATCTGAGTAACCTGTCAGCTCAACATCAAATGAATCAGTATATTTAAGACCAAAATCAATTATACCTTTAAGATATTGTTGTAGAAACTACAACGACCCTCCAAAATTTTTCCTTAGCTTCGTTTTAGAGCCTCCCTACCAACCTTTCACGGTAGCATGTCTTTCCTTGTCAAGTACACAAGCTTCGGTGATTTTCTTGCAGAATGCCAGCCTATGCATTAGAGCTTGTTGCATTCCCCTCATAGGTTGTTTCTCCAGACTTGGTCCAACTGCAGTTTGAGCATCTCCCTAAAGAAAATGCGTAATTCTGGAGAGGAACCAGGCTTCCCTCCAAAAATTACGCAGTTATGTCTGGCAGCATGTTGGGCTCCAGAAGTGCGCAAATCTGCATGTCATTGTTCACTGCAAAATTTCGCAATTCCCCCCAGTAGGACTGCTCAGCCTAGAATTTGCGCAATCCTGGGTGGCAGTCAACTGCTCTGCCCAGAAATTGCACAAATCTTCTGGTAGCCAACCTAGCTTCCTCCTAGAAATGTGAATTGTTTCCTCCTAGCTGAGCAGATTGTTGCATGTGCAGTTGAGTTGACTGTTTCCACTCGGGACCAAGAAAACTTCACTTGAATGCATGGGTTACTTTTTCCTGGAATGGAAAAAGCAACACGCAAAAATCATCCCTAGATTTTAGGGAGCTATTTTTAGCAGCTCGAGGTTACATGCAAAGATCGTTTTAGAATATTTCCTCCAAGTGTAGCTTTTTCCTAGATTTGTGACATGCACGTCATGAGATTTAAACTTATTTATTCGACGCATCAGAACTCATTTCTTCACATCGTTCTTCGAGCTCTGACATCCCACAACACATCCAGGAGTCTTCAACACATCCAACTCATTAATATTAATCTTAATATAATGGTAAATATTAATATTGTTAATATATATTAGTTAAATATGTTAATTTTTTTGGTAAATTATATTATTAAGGAATAAATTAATAAATTTATATATTAGTTTAATAAGATAAATAAATAATATATTAATAAAATAATAATTAAATTAAAAGTTCAGATTTAAAAATAATGGTATATATAATGATATTTAACCATTATATTCTAATATTAAATAAATAAATATTAATATATTAATAATATAAGGTATTGTAAATAAATATATTAAAAGATTGATAATATTAATATTAGTAATGAATAATATTAACATTAATAAATAATATAATAATATTATATATATATAATAAATAAATAGATAAATAAATAAAAAAATAATAGTTTCTTAGTTTAATTAAGTTCTAGATTAAGATAATGGGTATATAAAATGATATTACCATATATTCTAATTATTTAAATACAAAAATATTCTTAATAATATTATATATATAAGGGTATGGTAAAAAAATATAATTATATGATAATTATAATATTAGTAATAATAATATTACGTAATAAATAATATAAATAATATATATATCATTATAATAATAATAATAAATAGACAAATAAAATAATTAAATAAAATTTAGGCCCCTCCCCCTGGGGCCTAGTCAAACCTAGTTGTTAGAGGCCCAGTTAACCATTACCCATTCAAATTTAGCTGTTGGAATGGCCTGTTGTCCCTATTTAACTCATCGCTCAGATTGGATCTTCAACTTGTCCTGACGATGAACCACACTGGTTGGTTCGAAACGCGTCGACAAATGATTTTTTATGTGATTTTTCTGAAATTATTCTCCAAACAAGATTATGGATCACAGAAGTCTGAATTCCTTAATTCACTGGTAAGTCAACTTAACTTGTCTTTTACAACATTTCTGTCGCTTTCTGTGTTTTCACTTGTGCGAGTGTTGTTTGCTTGATTTCTTTGAACTCTTGATGTGGTTTACATGCATATTATCTTGTACTAGCACCGTTTCATTTTTCATTAGAATCTCACTATTGTCACATGCATGAAACTATTTCACATGATCAGTTACCGATTCGGCGACTTGCTTCACCCACATGCACACTATTCCATTTTCTGAATCTTTCATTCACTATTTGCATGCATGATAATTGAATCCTACTTACACTGAGTATCGCCATGCATCCACTTTCATATTTTCTTTCAGTTGCCCCTCACTGGGGCTGGGCAGCCTTGGCCTTGACTCTGCCTCACCAAGACATCATTGCACAATCCAGAGAGGGAAGGCTCTCTCTTCCTCTCAAGAAATTTGCATTTCTTCTCAGTGACTGTCCTCTAGTCCTGCACTGCACAATTCTGAGGAACAGTGACTGTTGTCATAGAAAATTATGCAGTGGAGTCACTGGACCTACAACCACTACCAACTAAAATTACACATTCCGCAGTTCCAGCAACCAGAAGGCCAGCTTGGATTGTGCATTGTGCAATTCTAGTAGCCAGCCAGCCTCCCTAGACTACCTTCTGTGCACTGCTAGCATCCAGTTAACCGGCCTCCTAGAAGAAATTGTGCAATCCTTCCCATTCAATTCCCAGGAATGCTGCATATTGTTCCTCAAATTTTCTTTGGTTTTTGCTGACAGATTTATTGCCATGCATTTCGATTTGTCTCTAGATATAGCAGGTGTCTGTCTACCTCTTAGCATTTTAGGATCAATGGCCTCTAAGAGAGAAGGATTGAAGGACATTGATGCAACTACAACTGGAGCAACAGTTGAGCGAGTGTCTCCAAGTCTACCGATCTATGAAGATACCAAACTATTTTTAGACAAGGACATCAAGCTGAAATGGAAAGAGTTCGATGATGCATTTGCAGGAACATTTGGGGAAGACCTCGAAGACCACCAATTCTATGTGAACATCCATAAGTTTGGCTTGTACCAAATCGCATGTAGGTATCTCATGCTCCCATGCGCGGACATGATATATTGGATCGTCTCACACACTGATCCTGAGATGATGATGTTGAGTAGTGTCAGCGGGGCGGAGATTTGTACCTTTAGGGTAGAGGATTATGATGAGTTGTATCAGATGTCAGAGCCTATGATCATCATGGAGACCTCCTTCAACTTACCCAGTAGCAATGCCAACCCCAGAGATATCTTGAAGAACTGGGTGAAGGAGATGACTAAATTCAGGATGACACCCAACCAGGACTACAAGATGAAGATACTGTAGAGGGCATATCAATACTTGGTCATCTTTGCATGTTGACTGTATGGCCAAGAAAGGACGAAAAGCTTTCCACAGAGTTGGGTGATCGCATTGGACCAACTAGACAGATAAGGCAAAGCATGCAACTGGTTCAACATGTTGGCTCATCAGTTGAAGGAACATGTAACAAGGGCTCGACAACCACCCAAAGGTATGCAAGCAAAGATATACATGTCCACCTACATCTTGGCTTCAATCTATGCCCGACATGAGTTCCTGGGCTCGAAGTGGGCATGGATACCGGTGGAGACTATTTTGAACACTTATTGTAAGATCTTGTCTAAATGCAGCCTCAAAGGAGTTATCACGCAACTGTCTGATCATTTTGTCACCCCAAATTACAAGATAATATCCAAACAGGATCCACCCTGCATGTCGGAGGCATCAATGGAGGCACTGATCGACATAGACGATTGGTATGCCTCGCCATCCAATACCTTCATATGGATGTATAGCACGGAGAAGCCTCTGCATGTTCTGCTGAAGTTTGCCTTAGAAAAAGTTGTCATGTAGCAAGTATCATATCACATCTCAGTAGGATTGACAGCTAGGCTGCACCAAAAGAAGAAGGCACCTTGGTCCGCTCTTCCATTGTAGATCAGGTTATACGAGATACAGAGTTTCAACCATGTGGATGTTGAAGCAAAGTAGATGAAGAAGTATCAATTCGACCTTCGAAGTTATAATCAATATGACCTACATTGTCCTGTGAAAGATCACTACACGAGAGTATAGTTCAACTGGATCCACGAGGCATGTCATTGGGCGAAGGAGGACCCATGGAGATATTGGTACAACTCCTCGAGACTCAATGAACTGGTCGACCTCACTGTGGAATGGATAATGAAGCAGCATCTCAGAGAGCACTAGAAGCAACAACAATAGCAGAGGTGAACATACCAGTGCGCGACAAGGGTAAGAGTAAGATTGTGGACTGCATGGAGGAAACACAAAACTACAAGTTCTAAGCAAACCCACTTGTGTAGAAAGTAGCTTTGGCAATAGAGGCAAAGCGGCAACAATGTGACAAGAGAAATGCCCAAATGCAGAGAGAGAAATGGAGAATGGAGGAAACAGAGAAGGAGTTGCATGAGTTGAAGGAGCAACATTGGAAGGAACAGGAGTTGCGCAGACAAAAGAAGGAAGTGTAGCAGGGACAGGTACAGTAGGGGGTGAAACTTATGTAGATAGATGAAACTTCACCTGTACATGTAGTAGACTCATCAGAACAGATGGCATCAAGTAGACAGGTGAACCATCGTAGCAGTAGGACTTCACTGAGGAGATAGAGCAAGCACTTGAACATATGGATATAGATATGGAGTGGAATGAGTTAGAGTAATACATTGACCTCATGCCTCACCACCAAGAGGTCGACGCACCAGCTTCACCACATCCAGAAGAGGAGCAAGTCTCAAGTGACCAAGGAGACACTAAAATCCTTGGAGATTAGCCAGAAGGAGAGATGCACAACATCTCATTCGACGAGTCTCAACATAGAGTTGTGTAATATCACAGTGTCAACTTTGGATGATCATACATCTCCTACACAGTTTGAGTAACAAGTGATCGTGTCTGACATGCGCAAACATTCAACAATGTTGGCCAATGCTACCAGAGCATTTGACAAAGACACTAGCTTGAGTGTTTGCTTCTTTATAGTTGAGAACGAGTGAATGGTGAAGGATATATAGACGACCAAGTAGGGAGGATAATTGGTTACAACATCCACCCAAGAAAAAATGGAGAAGGCAATAATGGATGAAGTATTGTCCCTTGGCACAGTCATGCGAGCATTGTATTCCAAGATTGGTACTGTGCATAAGGCAGTTGTTCATCTCAATGCATGGCAGCAATGATGTGCTAGAAGAGCACATATCTTATCGAACATGCATGTTGTTGTTGATTACATGAAAACATGGATGATGAGATACAAGGGACCTGATGAGAACCAATACTGCAGCAAGAATGCTACAACTCCTGGGGCTACCAACTTTAATTTATCAACCAGGGTTCATACAAACTTGGAGGTGATAGTGTTGTATACATAAGTAGATGCAATGGGTCCACTCTTTGTCATTTCTAGGCTATCGATAGACCACTATGGTTTCTCAAGCCAACCTTCTATTGATTTAGAAGAAGTTTGATTACCAATGAAGATAGGGGAATTTTACCCTAATTGAGAGGATTGAAACATTGTCTACTACAGTAATGAAAGACTGAAATAAATGATTTAAACACACCACTCATCTAACTAGTTGTTAAGAGCTCTTTCTTTAGAAGAATTCTAAGCTAGCATGTGTGTAATCCTAACTATCCTAGGCATGCAATTTGAGATAATGAAATACTTTACTGGTGCATATGAATGAACACAATAACTCTTTTTTCCTTTTTGTCCTTTTTTTGTGAGAATGTGAATGCTAAATCTTCTTGGTGGTATGGAAGGTGGGTTAGAGATGGTTGTGAAGGGTCGGGTGGCTTGGGAGGAAAACAAGGGTCTTCTCCTCACTTTCCAGATGAATTTTCCTGACATCACCCTCAAAAAAGGCCACTATAGGTCATCCCACAAGATGTCCTAATGCACCTACAACATGTCCTAATGCTCCTACAAGATCCCCTATATTCCTACAGGATCTGACTGAAAGCATAAGGAGGGGTTTGGAAGGTGGCATAAGGCTTAGGGAATGTGAATGATGGAAGAAATAAGGCAAGGGAGTGGCTAGGACTTCCTTAGAGCTCAAATCAAAGTTTGTGAGATTGTTGGATTTGCTCAACAAACTTGAAAAGTTGTTCTTAGGAAATGATTGAATTGGTTGATGGACTTAGTGGCTGTTGGTGATCATGGATGAATGAGGTTAGGATGAGGTTGCTGACATGAGATCTTCCTACACTATTGGAACTCCTACAATACATACATCACTGGAATTTACCCATGGATCATTTCAAACAGGATATATTTCCAATGAACATAAGAAAAAAAAATTCCATTATTTAGTCGCCTAGTTCACGCATGGAAATACTTGAAGAATATTGTGAAACACCATAAGATCTAATACAAATTTGGAGATATCATAAATAAAAACTAAAACCTATTCTTGAAAATTGAAAAGGTGCTGGTCTAATTAGCAGAAAACCCTAAATTCGGTAAGAAATTAGAATTCTATCTTTTTGGGGCTGAATAGGAGTTTTTCCTCAAACCATGGTCCCTGAAGGGAGGAGTGAGGAAAAATCCACCTGCTATCATTCTTTTTGGTATTCCTTTATCTCTCTAAAGCTACTGCTAAAGCTATGCACAAATGGAAGTTGTTATAGACATATTTGGGCATATCAGTGCCAAACTTATATGTCGATGTATTAGGGCTCATCAACCCCTAAAAGAGTTATTTCATAACCTAAAGGAACATAGTCATCTAAATACATCATTCCCCAAAAGTTCCATCTAAGAAACCATCCAAAAACTACTTAAATTGAACCATATTGACTGCTCCATTCGCAAAGTGAGATGCATACTGAGTGGTACACTGCCAGGGTGCGATGCATAATGTTTATGCCTTCTATAGGGTGCGATGGGTAAGGATGGACAAATTTCTGGGACATTTGTCAGTTGATTTTTCATGAAATCTTCTAGAACTTTCTCCTATGCCACTTCCCTAAGGGATCTAAGAAATATCCAATCCCTTCTCTTGTGGAACCCATTGTAACAAGTGGAATGACACTAATCAAACCCCATGGATGACTCACACCCTTGCAAACATCCATCAATGGATCCCTCATCCAAGAGATCTAGAGGATAGAAGGTGGTGAATTGCAATAATTAAGGAAAGAGCATTGTATTGTTGGAGTGATCTTGCTATTTCATGAAGTGAAGAAGGATTGAAGCTGGGAGGATGATGCTGGATCAGACAAATGGGTTGTAATTCTCCCTTCTATTAATAAAGATCTTCAAGTTTTCTTCCATATGATTGTGCAATTGTGAATGTTATCATTTGTGAATGCTATCATTTGTTCATTATATATCTGATTTTGTAATGTTTATGTTGTAATAGATCATGATGCTTTGATGGTTCATTGTTGTTGTACTTGTGCAGGTACTCTCCAAGCGTGTTAATTACGGGGAGGAGTTGTAGGCTTTATCAAAGGGGAGAGAGATCAAGCAAGGGATTAAGCGGAGGTTCCAGGTTGGTTCCATTATCTTTCTCTTATCTATTACACATAGAAGAAACCATTGAATTGCTTTAAATTGTTGTTTCTAGGGTAGTTGCAAAACCTAGAGGGCTAGCATTCTTTAGGAATACTAGTTTTCCCAGAAGCAAATTGGCGACTCCACTGGGGAATGAACAGATGTTTTTTTATTGTTATTGTTTGTTTTATGTTCAATTTGATAAACTATGGACAAAGTCTGAAGTCAGCCAGGTAGCCTTTGAACTGCTCTTGCTCTGTAATTGCATAGTAGATGAATGTTCTTTCAGTCAATCTCTGGTTTAGTTTATGAATTGAACATTTGACTTGCAAGTACATCTAGAAGCCCTTTTGGTAGTGATCCAGGTGGATGTTGGTAGCCACCCACCTATCCCATTTGGACCCCCGCAACTGTTTCTTTTAGCTTTTCAGTTTCCGTAATTGTAGCATAATTTACTATTTTTAGCGGTTTTTTCGGGTCCTGAACTTACGGAGCCGTTTTGAGGCCCTAAACGACGTTTTTTGGGAAATCTGGGGGCAATTTCCCTTCCCAAAGTGGTAATTCTCGGATAGATCTTTCTAACGAGCTATCATACAAATCAAACAGAGATCGTATGCCAAAGTTACGACCCTAGGAAATTGATGTACCAAATTACCCAAAACGGGGCCCACAATTTGGCGTTTCATCTTCTAGGGTTAGGTTTTGGAATGTGAAGGGTTTTCCATTGTTTCTCAACAATAAATAGGCCTTCGAGCCTCATTGTAACACAGTTTGGAACAGAGGCATGTAGCCAGACATCTCTTCTCAAAGATAAGCTACCATCGCCCTAGCTGGTTTATTTCTATTTCCGGTTGTAAGCATATTTCAGTATTTTCCATTAATGAAATGAAGTATTATTTCCGCTGCATCTTTGTGTATCTGGTTATCTCTGTAATTTGTTGCGTTCCTGTTTAAATCCGGATCAGTGGTATCAGAGCGGTCTGCTATTTCTCTGTTTTTCTTTGCTTCCCAACGAGTCGGGATATAAGGAGTTAGGGCTTGAACTAGTCGAACCTTTGCAAGACCAGCCTCGCAAATCCTGACGGCCTCCCATGGCGGATGAGAAGAAAGACGAGGGGGCAAGAGATCCTATCAAAATCTTGCTTGAAGAAGCCCTCGAGCGGCAAATGAACGCGATGATGGATAGCTTTGTGCAGGTCCTTCAGCGGCTACCTAGAGGTGACGCATCGGCTTCCAGCAGCTACGCTGGAAATGCCACGCCATTTAAGGTACAAGTTAACTTTGAAATTCCCATCTTCGAGGGTAAAATAGACACAGATGCCGTAGATAAATGGTTCAATCTGCTAGAAGGGTATTTTTCTGTTCATGAATTTTCAAGTCGGGAAAAGATTTTTTTGCTCTTCTCAAAGTAGCCCCCCACGTCAAGGACTGGTGGGAAACCTACTGCGAGCAGAAGGATGAAAGTACAGGCCCACTATTTTTAGCCGCACCCACTTGGGATTCATTTCGAGATGCCATCAATGAGTAGTACTACCCTGTCAAAAGCTATGAGGACAAATACATCAAATGGACCACACTGCGGCAAGGACGAGATGAAGATGTGCCAGAGTTCACAAACATTTTTCATACCCTTCGCACACAGTTGGGTATCAAAGATTCTAAGCTGCATCTGGTACTCAAATACCACGGCTGCCTACACAGATACATCCAGGAAGAGATGGAGTTCTTGAACATCTCCTCACTCAGTATAGCATACTGATAAGCTGTCAAAATCGAGCAAAAGTTCGAACAGAAGAAGCGAGACTTTGGATCTGCAAATCCGAAGCCCAAAGGACAAAGCCAAGGCGAGGTGACCCAAGACAATCCGTCGAAGCCACAAGAAAAGAACAACACCATGAAGCCGAAGAAGGACACATGAAAGTGGTGTGAGTTCCATAAGAGTCCCACTCATAACACAAGTGAGTGCCAGACCAAGCAGTCACTGGTGGCCGAGTTGAAGGCTTCCGAATCATATACATGTTCCGACCCTGAGCCAAAACCCGACAAGGGGAATGGCAAAGGGAAGTAGATCATTGATGTGGATCCCAGCGCCACTGTTGCCACTGCCAAGATCCAGAAGAATGAGCCCGAAGAGCCAGAGGAGGGGGAACGTCTTTTCCACTCACAGATGTGGGTGAAGGGTTCGCCGCTGCAATTCATTGTCGACAGTGGCAGCCAAAAGAATCTTATTTCAGCAGAGTTCGTGAAGCGGTTGGGCCTACCGAATACACCACACCCGCAACTGTACAGTATCAGGTGGCTTCATGAAGGATGAGATCTCAAAGTTCGCCAACAATGTCGCCTTCCCTACAACATCAAACCATTCACAGATGAGGTATTGTGTGATGTTACACCTCTGGATGTTTGTGATGTATTATTAGGCCAGCCATATTTGTGTAGGTGACACGCTGTGTATGAGTTAAGGCCTCGTTCTATCATTATTTCTTTGAGTAATTAATTATACAAGATACCAGAGGTAGCCCCACCTACTTCCACCTCTTTGATCACTGCTAAGAAAGGTAGCAAGCTCATATCACAGACTAGGAAATTTATTTTGTCTGGTTTGCTCCCAAAGTAAGAGGAAGATCGTTGCTACATCCATGACCCCCACGCAGGGTTTCTCTACCCAGCAGCAACAGCAAAGGAATACAGTCATGACAGAACACATGAACGACTTCTCCTCACCTACAGGGGTACCACACAAGCTTCTCGTGGGCGACAAAGTCTGGTTGCATCTGCAAAAAGAACACCTTCCAAGAGCCCATCAGAAGCATCGACCACTCCGACATGGTCCTTACACCAGTACCAAGGCTACGTGCAATAATTATTTGAAGCATAGCATTCCTTCATTCCTTCGCTTGCACCGAGTGTTCAATGTGGACTATCGTCGACCATGCTTCCCACCATTACTGGACACATCAGAGATTGCAAGACAAGTTCAGCAGATGGAGGAACTCAACGCAATGGGGACCATTGCTTCCTAAGGGGGGAGGAATGATCCAGGTGGATTTCGGTGGCCACCCACCTAACCCATTTGGACCCCCGCAGCTATCTCTTTCAGTTTTTCAGTTTCCATAATTGTAGCACAAATTACTATTTTTAGCAGTTTATTTCGGGTCCTGAACTTCCGGAGTCGTTTTGAGGCCCTAAACGACTTTTTTTGGGAAATCTGGGGGCAACATGGGTCCATGGATTGATGTTTCCCTTCCCAAAGTAGTAGTTCTCGGATAGATCTTTCTAACGAGATATCATACGCGTCAAACGGAGATCGTATGCCAAAGTTACGACCCCGGGAAATTGATGTACCAATTTACCCAAAACGGGGCCCACAATTTGGCGTTTCATCTTCTAGGCGTAGGTTTTGGAATGTGAAGGGTTTTCCATTGTTTCTCAACAATAAATAGGCTTTCGAGCCTCATTGTAACACAGTTTCAGAGGCATGTAGCCACACATCTCTTCTCAGAGATAAGCTACCATCGCCCTAGCTGGTTTATTTTTATTTCCGGTTGTAAGCATATTTCAGTATTTTCCATTAATGAAATGAAGTATTATTTCCGCTGCATCTTTGTGTATAAGGTTATCTCTGTATTTTATTGCGTTCCTGTTTAAATCCGGATCAATATGATTGCCACAATTCTCAAATAGAAAGCTAGATAATTATAAGTATGAAAACCTTTAAACTATGTTTATAGGTTTGGGAAAATACACATGCGCTTACAAAAGATGTTGATGATTTATTGACTTTGAGGGAATTAATTAAACAAAGAGTCCATTGATTCATTCTCTTTATAGATTATCACTTCAGAAAGCTTATAGGGATAGGTTGAGATACAATTACTCCTACCTAGTTATCTCTGCAAGACACAAGTATATGAAGAAAAACATAATGAATGACTCTGGAAACACTTACTGGAAACACAAATTGCACAAAATAGAATTCAGAATCCTTTGCTTCGTATTGATGGTCCAAAAATATTAATTACATCAGATATCTAGAAATGCTTCTTCAAGGGTGCAACCCTTAATAACTCATGAAGAGAGTTATTTATACAACAGTAGGACGAAAAATATCCTAAACTGTTTTTACAAAAATAGATTATTTACACAATCAAAAATAAAATTGTCTAATAATTTGGCACTGCTTTGGTACTGAGTTGTTTGACGACTAATGCTGAAAAAGTTGAAAGATGGTTGGAGTTGGTTGACTACTCCCACAAAAACTGAATGTTGTTCCATTATCCTCGATCTAGTAAATCTATTAATTCTTCCAAGTGTTTCTTATCTGGGATAGAAATCTTTGTTACCCTCCTATAGATTTCATCCATCTCGGTATATTTGGTAAAAGTGGGTTTTACCAAGAATATATGCTTGATTTCATCCAGGATGAAGAAAGAATCCTTGAGTGTTTTTATTATGAGAGCTGGTGTTGTTGATCCTTTGATATTGGCTATTGAAGCTGCATGGGTGCTCACTTCTATTAACTTCTTGAAATAATCTTCAATTGGCGTCAATTTATCATTAATAACCATCATGGAAGGTAAACCTTTGATTATCAAAGGTTCAATTTTGTTGAAGAATCTCTAAACCATGTTGTTAACATTGTTGCACTTTTCTTGTAGCTGAAGGTTGAGATTTCTTTTAGTGATAACCTTCTTTACTTCTAATATTGTTGCAGTTCTATCACTTATCCTTAACTCCTCAAGCTCATAATCATCCTTGGAATTCAGAAATTTGATTATATCAGAGGTAGTCTCTGGCATATCCTCCAGCTGCCTATTTATGGATTCCACTACTTCCTATGCTTTCTCCAAGAGATATTTTTGGTTGAATATTATCTTAATGGAGGGCCAAATTTCCTTGATTGCCTATGTGATTTCCTCCCACAAAATTTCTTTTGCTAAACACAATTTGTTTCCTATGAAGGAATCTGTGAGTTCTTTCTTCAACACTTCCACTTGGCCTTTAAGTCTGTTTGTTTCAGTTGTGTGTGTATTGTTTGATATAGACTTCAAGAGCCGTAATTCTTTGAGTTCATCCTTCAATCTATTGATTTCTCTTGTCTGGATAGATAGGTTCGAAACAGCTTCACTAAGTTATTAAGCTCCTTCCGTTGTTCATGAGAAGTGGCAGACTGAGTTGGAGATTGTATAGGCTGTTCACCAAACTGTGAATCAACATTCATAGAGACTCTTTGTTTCTTTTTCCTATGAAAGACCTTGAAGCCTTGGCTCATTGCCTCTATTGCAGGAGAAGATTGTTCTTCCCTCCCTCTCTTGGCTGCCTTTTCCTGCGTAATTGGAGTTTGCATATTTAATGTAGAGACTACCTGCTCCTTAGCCTCCTGGAGGGAATTCTCTGTCCATTCCAACTGATTTTTGAACTGTTCTATCTCAGGCCTTGCTATATGATGATATGGTGTGAACTTATTTTCCACCCTGAGTTTGGAGATGACTCCCAATGGGTCATATGACCAAGAGAAACTAAGGGCACATTTCATTTACTTTAGCAGCTTATCAATTTCCTCCCCTGCTGCCTTGGTATTACAAATGAAGGGACCAACTTGAGCTTTGAGCTTGAATTGTGATTTCTTTTAGCAGCTACAAAATTCACTTCATCTGCATTCAATCTTTGCCTCAAGTACTCCAGTGCAAAGATTCTAACAGGGAGGTACTTTGGCAGTTTGTAGGGTGGAAGCTCATAGCCAAAACCCCTAATTTCTGTGTAGTTCTGGTAGCAATACCAATCTCCTGTTACAACTTGATCTATGAACTGAAGCTCTTTGACAATCTCTTCATTGATCCTTGGTAATGGAGTTTTGTTCATAAGGCTGAGGGTTGGATGAATGAATATTTCTATGAACTACTTGTATGTGAATTTTTCTTTCTCCTTCATCCCATTGAAGTCCAAAAAATCACTGACTGTGGTGATCCTTCTTCATCAAGTTTCTATAAAGAAAATGGGAATTTGTCCCCCCTGAAAATATATAAACAAATCCACAAGTACTGAAGCATACTTAAATACTTCTTCAGTGTTGAATTTGACAAACTGTTCATGTATGGTTTCAGCTATGAAATTACCAAAATCATAAATAATAGTAGGCTTGGAATCAGAAGAAAACATGGATAAGAAACCCAGGATGGCTTCATTGACAGACTTATCAGAGTGATAACCAAGCAAATAGGATAGGATAGTAGTGATATGCCTGTTTCTATCAAGAAAAATAGATGAATCATAAGGCGAGTTTCTCTTTCGTAGAGGAGTACCAATTGCTAAAAATAGTTCTAGGGTCTGGGATCTCTCGATGAAGTCCAATTTGTTATAAGCTTCTGTCAAGTTTTCATGAGAAAAAGGATGAGTTGGTGTAGTGGCAAGGGCCCGCAACATTTTCTCAATTGAATCAGTGTTAATAGGACAGAGGGTTTCTCCAGTAGGTGAGATAATGGCTCTTTGTCTAGGATCATAGGATTCATGGCATTTTCTCACAAACTCTGGAGCTCTGTGTATCTGTGGAAAAATATAATGGAGTAATTGGGATTCCCAGAGCCCAATTTCATCACTCTGGTCAATCAATTGCTCTTCCCACCAACAATAAATTTCAAACAAATTGAATTGAGAAGAAGTCCCAATGATTTTGCAATCCTTGTCAACTAGTGGAGTATGGTGGAAATCAATATGTGGTTGGATTAGAGGATTCAACACTTCTACAATTGCTTTTCCCTTGGGAGGCATTTTGGAAAATGAAACTGTGGACTCTAAATGATAGAATGATATAAGAAAAGAAGTAAACATAGTGGAAATAGGTAACTGACAAGTGGACCTGGAAGGTGTGCTTGCGAACAAGACAAATGGTTGTTAGAATGTCGAAAAGTGGCTGAGTTGTTGAGCAGGCAAGCTTGAAGATTATTCTCGTTTGCAGAAGTTAACTGTGTAACCTTTGAAATGTATGGCGAAGTGCTTATAAAGAAAAAAATGGAGTGGAAGGGTGGCACTGAGCGTTTTAAAGTTTTCCTCGGCCCAATGGTTCATGCAGTTATGAATGATGCAATGCAATATGAGCCTACAGTCAGGATTGAGCAGTCACCGAACGGTTGACAGCGATATTGCATATCGCACATCGCACTTTTTTCTGCCCAACGGTTTATTCACTTGTGAATGATGCACTGCGATATGGATCTTTAGGAAATAAGCATTCAAACTTTCACATTTCTACCTACCCTTCTATTCCTAACATCTTTACTTATCCTTCTAGAGTGCATTTGAACTAGTAACCCAATATTTTATTTTTATAAACAATCTATCTCTATACCTTATTTCTTCGATTGGCTCAGATTAAACTGTTGAGCCAATTTATTTTATACCTATGAGAATTAACTTAAAATAAATCCAATTATGCTTTAACTGTATAATTGAAAAATAAAATAAAATAATGTGGCATCTAAACAAACTACACAACTATTATTTTTCAAACTGAATTTAGAACAAAGCAGTGGCATTTAGATTTGCAACACTTTCAGAGTTTATTTCTTTTTCTTTTTTGTCTAACCTAGCATTTTATTTTACCTTCATTTTTTAGGGCATCTACCCTAACATTTCCTTTGATATGGACATATTTATAAAAATATTTTCCTAACAATTTTTATTCAACATTCTTTTTGTCCATATCCTATCTTAACATTTTGTAAATACATTTTCATTTTTTGTCTAATTTATTTTAACTTATCAAAACCCAAAAATGCTACAACACATGTCATACACGGTCTGTTGCGGGCATGCGGTACTATGTATGTGCATTGTGTAGTCATGGTAATGTGACATATGCAGTCATTGTGTTGCACTCTATATACGTATTTATGTTGTATTGTACATCGGGTGTAGGTATATGTGTTGTATGTTAGATGTAGGTGCATGTATTTCATGGTGTTGTATGTCATGTGTGATTGTATGTGTGTGATGCACATTGCGTGCATGTGCACATGGTTTAGGAGAAGGCATTGGGTGTTTGTCTAGTGTGGCAACCGATCCAGAGTGCATATGGAACAAAGACAAAAGTAGAAGCTAAGGATTGATGAAAGGATAAGTATTAACATTTTATTTAGTTTTATTATGCATTTGATTTATGATTATGGTATATGAAGATTATATGTGATCTATGATGGTTGTGTTTGAGCTAACCTAATGTGATATGTTTATACATGATGATTTGGTTAAAGATGCTAGTTTGGCTTCTTGTGATAGGAAGTAAACATGATTGCAAGGATACCTTATTGAGGAGCTACCAATGAGGTATGAGTAGAAGTTATTTCAATTTATTTTGAGTCTAATGGAAGTTATCTTCTTGGTACAGGAAGCACATAAATGCTTAATTGGATGGTTGAAATTGACTGCAAGAATTAGCAGCAATAGTGAATGAAATTGGAATACGTAGCAGTATGTTGGTAAATCACTTTAAGAGCAGGGCCATCATGGGACATTGGTACCCAATAATGTCCATTGATTGCCATGAGCACATTATGACCAATATGATGGTTTTGAGGTAGGTATGTGCCTTGGTATTTTGATATTCTGATGTGAGGAAGCCTTGCCAAGGGATGGATCACCCATGATAGGGGATGTCAGGGAACTTGGAAGGTGAGTGATTGCATGGAAGGGGTGACCAGATTGCCAGAGGGAATATGTAGCAGAGAAGGGAAGGTCGAGGATATATTTGTTTTAGTCATGAGCATTGCTAGATGGAATCAGATGCACATTGGGAATGCGCCCCAGAACAATGAGCCGGTAACTATTCGCTGAGAGGACAAGTGGTGCAGGATTGTAGCGTTAGACATTGGATGCATCTTTGACTGTGGCAGTGGATTATGGACTTCCTAGGAAGGAGGTGAATCCTAGTATTACTTCGAGGATGGAGGTGTGAGCCTTTGGATTCCCTTGTTGCGAATGTAGGCATCATATCCTTTATGTCGTTATTGTAAATACCGTAATGAGATGTGTCATAAAGCTCTAGTGTGTCGTATGGTTTTTTTTCTAGTCATGTTGTCATGATGTTTTTCTTTTGAGCAAGTTATTCATTGTAAATACTGCAATGGCCTATGTTATAAAGCTCCATGGGAAGTGTATTTTGTTTTCAAAAGTATTGTTGGTTATAGGTTTCATAGAACATCGAGGACGGTGTCCCTCAAGCCGGGGGGGGGGGGGGGGGGTTGTAACAACCTTGGTAAAAATTCCATGTAAAAATATATAAGACCACGTGTTGTCACTCACTACTTTGCAAATGATCAGTTGTCCAGGATGCATAAGAACAATGAATCTGAAGCCATTTACTAAGCCATAGAAGCTATCACAACTTTATTATGCCCTCTTCATTGCATAGTTCCTAGAACGAGCTTTCCAACGGTATATAGAAGTCCTAAAATGGACTTCTAGATAAGAAGATATGGCCTTTTGAAGATCAGGAGTCTTGTTGCCTTGAAGTGAAGGAATGAGCTTATTAAAGGGCCCCAGATATAGCAAGCCAAGCATATTGGGCATCCCACAATCCCATGTCCCACAGTACCACACCTTGCAGTCTCACAGCTTCATAGTGAATCCCGCATATCGGCCTTGTCTCAGCCCCACATCCCACAATCCTGCATGGCCCTCGCAATACCTGATGGGCCATCCTTAAGGAATTGTGGGGGAGGGGGGGTGGGGGAGAGAATCGCCGATATAATGTGAAATCACTGGGGAGGGCCAAAAAGTTTAACAAAGGAATCACATGAAAAACAAAGGTCGGACTGCCCCCTTCTCACTCATCCATGTGGCGAAATACGGTAAATCACACATCTCGTAGTTCAGCAATATTAGCGGATCGATTGGAAGAACAGAGGGGCTACCACTCCAAAACCTTGCGGGGTGCGATTCTATGATATAGTGTAAAAGTTCTAGGGAGGCCAAAAACCAAATACAAAGGAATTTCATGGAAAAACCAAGGTCAAGCGGACCCCTTCTCTCTCTTCCACGTGGCAGTACGGATGTTGATGTGGTAGAATGAGGGGGCATGTGTCACTCAGTTTCAGTGTTTTCAGAGGTCAAATGGGGCCATTTTCGAGTGACACGTGGCAGTGATGATGTCACCCCAGGGATTAGCGATCACACAAAGTGAAAATTCAGTTCCTCGGCGATATCCTCCCCAGTTGCGATTGCGATAAGGAAAAGGCACAAAGGGGCTGAAAACGTGAGGCACTAAGGGACAAATCAAAAAGCAGTCGGAACTTGTTATCACGCGAAGAAACTCTCATAGGTTGTATCTCGGAGATGCTCGAGAACATTATAAAACTCAACTAAATGTGGGAAATGGATGAATGGAAGGAATGATGCTTGTCCAAGCCAGATAACCACTTTCACTATGCTTAACTCTAGACATGGGTGAACACCCCCAGACTACAAGGCTTTAGACCACCAATCACTCACAGTTTAAGGATTAAGTGAATATGGAGAATACTAACCACACTAGCAGATGCACAAGACCATGTGATGGCCGGCTGCAACCAATAAAAAGGTATGCAAATCTATTTCCTAATGCACATACAGGATGATAGCTCTCTGGCACTAAATAAACAGAAACCTGCATAACACATTCAATGACACATACTAGACTTCAACACAGAGGTGGGATGACAACCCCTCAAATTCTAAATATCAAGAGCACATGAACAAATGCATAATAGGCACAACCTATAATAGAATAGAAGTGGAAAGTGAGCAATTAACAACAAAAGAAGCTTGTATTAGCTGAAAATGAAGACTAGACGCTGCAAGTATCAAAGTAGTTACAGTCTCCAGAAGTTGAACCTTACATCAAAACAACAACCATCAACCCATTCCCTAGATTACATCTGTTTTCTGGGTATATATAGAGTTACTTTACAAAATGTTCTGCTATTCTAAGCAGGGAGGGGTCATAATGGACCACCAATCACTTTAACTCTCTGATGGAGTCTCTGCTACAATCTGCTTGCTTTTATGAATGGATTTGACGTTCTCTGGTGCTCTGTTGTCCTTCTCGAGCAGGTGGAGTGTTGACTGAAAGAAGCTCCATAACTGATAAATGCTCTGATCTGCTTGAGGCATGTCCTTTTTCTTCTCGGCCATTCTGTTTCTTGAATGCGGTTGTTGGAGATGAAATGCGCCAGGTACCGAACACTCGCCACCTTCGTCCTTTCGGGAGTATGAAATGGCTATGGTCGCGGACAGTATGGCAAAGGCATGAGTATGACGGGAACACATATCAGTCGTTGGATCGCGCAGATGAACGGCGGATATGACTTGGCGGGAGATATCAGGAGGAAACGAGAGCAAACAAATGTGGATTGCCAGATCTCTAGCGGACAGATCGGACGGCGGAGGAGCGATTGCAATATCGCATCGGCGGAAGTCAAGTGGTTTGGGCCTTTACGCACACATGGATGCAATTTGCGATAGCGATTAGATCGCATCGCAATATCGCATCAACGGAAGTCAAAGGGGGAAGCCTATATACATATGCGATTTGCGATAGCGATTAGATCGCATCAGCAGAAGTCAAGGGGTGTAACTTTATAAACATGGATGCGATTTGTGATTGCGATCAGATTGCATCGCAATATCGCATCAGTGGAAGTCAAGGGAAAAACAGAGGCAACAGGGTGAAAGGGAGTAAGCGAGGTGAAGGAGAATTAGGACGATAACCGGTGCAAACCTCTTCTGAGCAAGAAAACAAGGACCGAGCTTACTTCCACTCTTTGAAAATCAACAACATGTAGCAGAGCTAACACTGGCACTGGCTCCTTCTGGGGATGAGATCCTCCCTATGAGGTATCAAGAACCGCAGACCAATTCCTTCATACAAAACAAGCTTAAAAACATTGCCTAGTATTCCATTGGGCATGGAGTCTAATTAAGTCTACGCTAAAACCTATAAAAGAACATGCTTACAATCATTAAGGCTCGAAAACCTTAAACAACATAAAGCTTCACAAATTGGCCATCTACTGGACTATCAAAATTGTTTTTCCTCCTCTCGGCCGACTTATCAACCGGTTCATCAAAGATTTGCAAAACTGGATTTATTTGATCATCTACCTCAAAAAGTTTAGGGCATTTGACCTTATCAGGTAGAGATGGTTTATATTTCACCCCCTCTTTGTATGCTGTCATCCTTGGATGTTATTCATGGGAGCCTTTGTACACCAGCTGAATAATAATAGTTGTTGTGTACTTGCCTGTGTCTTTTGTGGCCTGCACAATTAATATAAATGGTGAATGAATGTGTTCTTGTGTGGAGGACACAAAGTGTTGGGTCCCTATAATACTAGTGATTACCCCATTAATATGGTAGTTGTACCCCTTATTAATATTGTTGCGCCCCTATTGTCACCATATTGTTATTACTGTGCCCCATAGAATCCCTCTAGTGTTATTTTTGTGGATTTATATTATTATTGTTAGGTCGACTGGGTTATATTGTGACTCCTTAGACTCCTATATATAGAAAGGAGGTTTTGTCATTTGAATCATCCAAGAAATTTTCATCTATGTAATGTAAAGGAGGTTCCCCCTTGAAGAGGCTGAATTCTAAGGCGTTGATCTATCTTTTATATCTTTTCTTGAGCTGGTTTCATAACATTTGGTATTAGAGCTTTGGATTTTAGGGTTTCGCTGCTCCAAACAGACCATTGTGGCATTTTCGCTATAACTTTTTTTCTGCGACGTTTCAGAAGTTGGAACAAAAACCCATTTGAGAAGACATCACGTTGTAGCTTGGGTCCAAATTTCAAATCTTTTCGCGCTATATTTGCGGAGATATGATCTGAGGAATTTGGTCTTTTTGCAGACTCCTGAATTACATTCCAAACAAGTGACCTAGGGAAAATCGTCATAACTTTTTCTCTGAGAACCAGATTGAAATTTCGTAAAAAGGTACAAAAAGAGGACATATTATAGTTTCTTCTATATAGCTTTTAGAGCCAAAGGTCGAAACAGTGACTCGTGGCACGTCGTACAAGTTCTCTCTACTGAACTAGTTTATAATTAGGTCACTGTGGGATATTTGGCATAACTCTTCCCTCGATAATCCAAGTTGGATCAGACTGGTGGAATTGGAAAGAGGATGTAGAGGGCTACCGCAGGTCACAATTTTAGAACTGGATGATCTGAAATGACAGAGATACATTAGATTCAATATTGAGCTCCTACAAAGTGAAAAAAGGTGTGTAATTTTTTTTTAAATTTTTGCATAAGCTTGGTTTCAAAAATTAGTTTGAAGGAATTAAAAGGGCATAGTAAAGCATTATTATCGGTAATTGATGCCCCGAGGAAAGAAAATGCAAACATCTAGTGGACAACCTGAAATCTCTAGCATGACTCATGAAGAAGAGGAAGAAATGCAACATGATATATCAAAATTACAAGACCAAGTGCAACAAATGTCACTTGCACAAAAATCAACAGAATCTAAGATGGATGGTTTAAAGAAAGATGTAGAAACTAAGATGGATGGTTTAAAAACAAGCATGGAAGATTTGAAGATAGGCATGGAAGATTTGAAGACAGATTTAACAAAGTTTCTACAAGAAATGCTTACTAACGGTGAAAGGGTAGTAAAGGAAACTCATGATGAGAACAAAAGGAATTTTAATCATGATTTCATAGACTCTAATGTTGGATCGAAGACCCACCATATTCAAAAAATCGATATGAGGAAGTTCGATGGCAAGGATCCCGCAACATGGATATTACAGATGGAGCAATTTTCGATCTCAATAATGTGCAAAACACACAAAAGGTACGCATGGAACCTTTATATTTGGAACCAAATCAGTTTGTATGGTATCAATGGCTTTACTCTTGTAAACAATTTATCACTTGGGCAATTTTTACGGAAGAATTGGTAGCACATTATGAGGGTACAAAAAGCAACACTTTTTTTAGCCAATTGATAAGTCTCAAACAAAAGGGTTCAATAATGGAGCACATTAAAGAGTTCCAAAAATTGAACATAAGGGTAAAAAATATTCTAGAGGAG